>PVIJ01005972.1:0-97267 GCA_004024925.1 Scalopus aquaticus | reverse complement strand
CGGCGAGAGGCTTCACCAGAGACAGAGTGGGGAGCAGAACAGGCAGATCAGAAATACACTGCTGAGGGGAGCAGCGGGCGAGGCAGGAGAGGTCTGCCGCACCATGTGGGATTCTCCCCGGCCCGGCGTCGAACTCACATCGCGGGCTGCCGACAGCTCCACAGCGCAGCGCTTAACCGCTGCGCCACCAGGGAGGCCCCAGACAGTCTTACTGTAGAGACGACAGTGATGGAACTTTCTGCTTCCACCAGCATGTTACAATCTATAGGACACATCTCTTACGACAAAGTCCCACATGCTTTCCCATTTTTTTCCTGACCTTATTTTGTTACTGAAAAAATGCAGCAACTTCAACCTAAGGACCATTCTGATAAGAAATAAAGTACTTTAAGCAGGGCACACTACCAATTGAGAAAAGACCACACAGTGCAGCTATCTCAGTGGCCTACTAAGCTTTAGCCACAAAGCAGACATTTTGTTCCTGTCCTAACAGAGGAATCTGCAAACTCACTGGCATATGGCTTCAGAGATCAGCTTCTGACTACACGGTAATAACCTTGGCACTCATGAAACTTTCCAAAAGCAAATTATTTGGAAGACTTACTCCTAATGCTCAGTGCCAAGGTCCTCTGGCCTTTGATAAGCACTGAGATGATAACACATCCTTGTAACCAAGAATTCGTAAGAGTCATTATGTGTCATCCCCTATAGTGTAAGCTGGTTTCACATTGTTGTCCCCTGACCTTCTATATTCCCCCAAATCATAATATCTTTCTGCTTTTCTTTTAGGTTCAATAAGCATACTACAGAACTGGCATTCACAATTCCATTGCTCTTTATTTTATATATAATTGACCACAACATGTCATCCAGTAGTGAAAATAAAAACAGAGCAACATTTATAATATACGAGTAACATAAAAATTCTTCAGACCAAAGAGACATCACATTCTTTTCTTTTTTTGAACAATTTTATTAGTTGCCTTCTGGTCAATGGATTTGGCTTACAACTAAATGAACCTAATGAAGCTTTATAAAAAGGCTACTTACCTCCACATAACTCTTCACAAAAGGGTCCCAAACACCCGGAATTTGAATCAATGGACCAAGGTTTATAGACGTCTTCCAGCTGTCGTTGCGCATATTCTGGGATGCTGTGTTGTAAGCATAATCATCCTCATCTGCCCCAAGATAAAAGATTGTTCAAAGTCAGTTAGTTTTGAGAACTTCTATTGAATTAGTAATAACAAACTCTACACAAGAAAACTGTATGCCCTAGTGGCTTCACTGGTGAAATCCAAATCAATAGAACAAGGACAAAACCCACATGATTATCTCAGTTAAGGCAGAAAAACACTTCACAAATTCCAATAATCCTTCACTATAAAAACTCAACAAGAATAAGGGGAACTTCAATACGATGGACATCTATGAAGAACCCATAGCTAACATCAGACTCTGTGGTGCAAGACTGCACACACGCAAGAAAATCCTCTCTGGCCACTTCTCTCATCACTGTACTGGAGGTTGTAATCAAGACAATTTAGCAAAATTAAAAGATATTCAAGTTGGAAAGGAAGAAGTAGAACCATTTATGTGCAGATGGCAAAAATCTTGTATTTAGGTAACACTAAGAATCCACTAAAAACTTTTTAGAACTAATAAATGAGTTCACCACAGTTGCAGGAAATAAGATCAACACACAGTACTCAATTGTTTGACAAAAGTAATGCGCCTATACCAGCAAGGAACAATCCAAAAATGAAAATAGGAAAACCATGTTATTTACAATAGCATCAAAGAAACCCAAAGCTGCTTTGGTATAAATTTTACAAGAGACAGAAAATTGTAAAAAGTAATATTGCTCGAAGAAATTAAAGAAATTAAAGACCTGAATAAATGGTAAGACATCCCATGCATGGAGAGGGAGACTATAGCTTCAACGCAATTCCTAGCAAAATCCTCCGCTGGCTTTCTGGCATAAACTGACAAACATCCTATCATTCATATGGAAATGCAAGGGACCAAGGCTAGGCTAGGTAAAACAATCTTTAAGGAGAATGAATCTGGAGGATTCACACAAATTTCAAAAGTTACTACAAAGTTACAGAGAACAGGACTGTGTGATGCGGACCTAAGTATAGATATCAACAGATGGAAGAGAACTTAGGGTTCATAAAAAAAACTTCGTATTTATAAACAACTAATATCTGATAAAGGTGCCAAGACAATTCAGGGAAAATAAGGGCTTTTTCAATAAATGTGCTGAAACAACTAAGTATCCACAATCAAAATATCAAAGTTGCAACTACTTGCCTCATACACACTAGAAATAAAAATGAACTCAAAGTGAATCAAACACCAAAATGTAAAACCATAAAATTCTTAAATGAAAAGATCTTGTGATCCTGGAGCAGTCAATGGTTTCTTAGATAGACACTAAAAGCATTAGCAACAAAAGAAACAAATAAATTGAACTTTATCAAAATTAAAAACTTTTGTGCTTCAGAGGACACCATTAAAAGAGTGAAAATTTAGGAAAAATAAGATAACTCAGTAAATTGTTTATCTGATAAGGGATTGTATTTAAGATATATAAGGCATTCTTACAACTCAATAATAAAGCACAAGTAATTAAAATAGGAGCAAAGGATCTGATACAAATTTCTCCAAAGAAGATACATAAATAGGCCACAAGCCCAAGAAAAGATGGTCAACATCATTAGCCACCAGGGAAATGAGAGTCATTTTGTGAAGATACTACTTCACACCCACTAGGATGGTTATAATCCAAAAGACAAGTAATGGCAAAAGTTGGAGGAGATGTGAAATTCATACCCTCATTTGGGAAGGTAAAATGGCACGACTGCTTTGGAAAAATATCTGGCAGTTCCAGATTAAATGTTTAAAAAAAAAAAAAAAAAGACAGATCCCCAAGTAAGTAAGTATAAGCTGGGTATGAATTTACTAAAGGGGGTTCTCAGTGCATCAAAACCAACCAGGACAGGCCATAGAACAAATTGCAAATCAACTCTGAGTACAAGTTCTCATGTTACATGCTTATGTGTTAGGTTATACAGGATCAGTTCTAACTTTTTTTCCTCATTAAATAGGCATTTGAGATGCAAGATCATCTAAAGAGCCCTCTGTAACAGCCCATCTCCATCTTTTGTTGCCACAGAACACTGTCAGCTGTAGGGAGGTACTGAATCATCCCTCTGTGGGAATGATGATGTAAATACCACGTTCCAACTGCTTTAATCATCAAATATTTGCTTGACTTCGACCTGACCGTGTGTGAGGAGGAAAGTAAACATTGACTTAAAAACTTACCTAATCAATATCTTTTTAAAAAGAAACATTCCAGCAGGCAGTATGGCAAGGTTAACAAAAGAAAGAGAGAACAGACATGGGATCTCAAAAGACAGATATTTTTCATCTAGAAGAGGAGATTCAACATAAAACACACATGAAAAAGAGGATAATTGATGAAGCGCCAAATGATACAGGCAGAACATGCAGCTGATATATTAGGTTCAAGGCATAAAGACTGAGGGATTGAAAGTCTTGAAGGGCTGACGGCATTCTAGATGGAGAGACTGCACAAAGACCAAAATGATCATGGTGAAGACAGAATCTCCTAAGTGTTTTGGGAGAGATCATAAACGAAAGAGGGAAGGGAATTTTGAGATTAGTGAATCCAAATGTCAGGAGACCAAGGAAATACTAATTATGACATGCATAATATGGAAACGTTGTTTACACCACACGTGATGTGACAAATAGTAAGACTAAGATTGGATAGAGTAGAAAATGTAATGAAAGGGGTCAATCCTAGAGAAGCTATGGAGAAAGACAAAGAAAATGCAAAGAGTTATACAGCTCCAAAAAATACAAATCTGTGGATAGGTGAGGACAACAATGAAAGTTAACAGAAAGGAAATTCAGTTTGAGGAGGGTACATGGCTAATTTTGGGGAGGGGGGTGTCAGTAAGTGAAAAAAATTGCTACAGGGCCTCCCTAGTAGAGCAGGGGTTAAAGTCTCAGCGTTATCAAGCTATAGCCAGCCACTGCAGCATGAGTTTGATCCCCAGCCAGGGAGTTAAGCCACATGGCACAGCAGACCTCTCCTGTCTCACTCGCTGCTCCCCTCAGCAGTGTATTTCAGTAGATCTGACTGTTCTGCTCCCACTCTGTCTCTGGTGAATCCTCTCACCCCCCGCCCCCGCCCCCTCCCCACACCTCTGGCCTACACCCCAGTTCTTACATGCATAAATAAATAAAAATAAATCTTTAAAAATAAAATTGTTACAATAAAATTGTTACAATCTTTGTACAGAAGTGAAATAGTTGCTTTATTCTTTAAATACATTATTCTGACAAACACTATAACTAAACTAAACCTCATTCTAAACACACAGAACCAAATACTTATTATATGTAACAACACAATGAGGAAAATTTGTAACCTGTCTTTGAAATCATGTTTTAAAAAAGCAACAAATCTAAAGTGGTCATGAACTTGACTTTTGAATCATCTAATTGATGTCTGAAAAGTTTAATATATCAGCAATATTATGAATGATGACCAAAATGTTACATCAATAGAAATGTCTATTCCCTGTAATACAGATATAGCCAGGCCTGGAACTAGAGAATTAATTACTCCCTAAGATTCCTTCTGTTCTTTTGATTCAGTCTCATCACAATAAGAAAAAGCTCACTCCTTTCACTCACCAAGTTGAGACAATTCCATCTTCTTTTTAGACCAAGTATAATATTGCAAAAGCCCTTTGTAGGCTTGAATAAGGTTGATTAGTACTTCCTGGGAAGATGACTTTTCACCATATCTCCAAGTTTCTGCCTGGCTGAGACTTCTGTTTGCGTCCTCAAGCATTCCATGATGCAGGAGGTATAACGCATGTTGTAAGGAGATCTGTAACAATAATAAGAAAACACACCAACGTAAGGTCACTAAAGAACCATGGCATTAAGCTTGGTAAAAACATGATTTAAAAAAAGGGTCACAAATGATGTAACAACACTGTCCTTGTCATCAAAATTTTCAGTCTCGCAATCAAGGAAGACAAATAATGAACATTATGTCAATGAGAGCTACATCATAGAAACTCACAACAGAGGGCAGCGTGATCTAGTACAAAGAACAGGGGCTTGGAAGACTGTGAGCCCTAGTCCACATGCTACTTAAAATCTACAGACACCTGAGTAAATCACTTACCCTTGGAGAGTGTCACTGTTACAGGGGAAAACTACTCTCAACCCTTCAGAAGGGGGCCCAAGGGCTAAAGGAGATATTTGCCTACTACCTAAGAGTTTGGTTCCTGTCCAGTAACTAATAACATAACTTTTATACAAGCTGTATAAGCTCAGAGAAAATATCTTAAGAGGCATTAAAGAATGGTGTTGGTACAGACAGAAAGCAAAGTGTATCCCTGATACAGGAGAAGCAGTGAGACTAACTACACAAAGGACAAGCAGCACAACGAGGACACGGAGGAGGAGAACGGGAAGTACAGTTAATCATGTGAGCAGAGTCAGGCCAGAGTTCAAGGTTTTCACCTCAACTGATCTCTCAATCCACTTTCCATGTGAAAGTCTAAGAAACTATATTTTGCTGATCATCTCTGCAAAAACCTTCAATGGGTCTCACTGCCTACAGCATAAGCCCCAAGATCCCTGAGTGTGGCAGAGAGGTCCAGCCCACTTCCTCCTGACTTCTACCTAATTACCTTTTGAAAAACGAAAGCACAGGGCTGTCAAAACCTTCATGATCTCCCTGTGGTGCCAGAGTACCCTACCCCTTAAAAGTCACACCCTCTAGCTTTTTCAGTCTCATCTCAAACATCACTTCCTCTTTTCCGGATTCCCCTACCCATTAATTCCAGCCCTCTCCAAATTCCAGAGAGCTGACCATTCTCCTTTGTCCTCTCACCACATGTTACATTTCTACTATGGTACCCATAACAGTTTATCCAATTATATGCCTGACTCCCTCTACTGAAAGACCTATGTCTAGACTATTGTCTGGAAAACAGCAATTCATGCTTTTTAAGTACTAATGACAAAAAAAAATGTTTTAGTAACTATCCTATCAATCACCCTCAGATACTGCAGTCACTGACTAAGATTCCTTCCAGCTTTCTTCAACTGAATCGTAGATTCTGTGAGCTCAAAACAATACACCTCAACTTAACATTTAGTTAGAACTCTAGTGTCTGACCCCAATCAAATGCCTGCCTAGTATCTTCCAGAAAGAAGAGAAGGGAGCATACAATGCCAATGCGAGCCTTTTCTTTCTCCAATTGTTCAGTTAAAAAGTTCTTCCTTGTGGGCCTCCCTGGTGGCACAATGGGTTAAGTGCAGCACTCCACAGTGGAGCTGTGGAGCTGTTGCGGTAGCGCGAGTTCGATGCCCAGCTGGGGAGATTCCCACTTAGCGCAGCAGACCTCTCCTGCCTCACCCACTGCTCCCCTCAGCAGTGTACTTCAGTTGATCTGCCTGTTCTGCTCCCCACTCTGCCTCTGGTGAACCCTCTCACCACCCCACACCTCTGGCCTGCACCCCAGCTTGTATGCATAAATAAATAAATAAATCTATCAAAAAAAAAAAGTTCTTCCTTAAGTGGAACCAGACGCTATCTCCATTTAATTTTCACCCATGGGAGACCTGGTTCACCAAGGAATAAGTTCATGAGAGTGCCTGACACACAAGTAGAAACTTGTAAATTTTTCCTAAATGAATAAATAAGATCTAAAAAGAATTCTACACTGGGAGACATATTTTTTTTTAATTAGAAAGCAGGGGGAATGTAAAAATGGCACAGTCAATGTGGGAAACATTCTGGTGAGTCCCAGAAAAGTTAGAATTACCTGCTTATTTGTATTTCCTATACACAAATTAATGCGTAGGTTTATGTTACATAAATACTTATAACACGACTCAGCAAGTCTATTCTTTGGGATATATATCCAAAGGAACTGAAAAACAGGCTCTCAAATAGGTACTTGCAGGTTAATGTTCAATGCAGCATTAGTCACAATAGTCACACACTTTAAAATGATTAAAGTAGCATTCTTTGTGTTAAATCTTTTAATCACAATAAAATAAATTTGGGAAAATAGAAAAAGTAAAAAAGAATCAAAGAGCAAGTATTTTAGGACTTGTGGGACATAGAGTCTTTGTCAACAGCTACTCAAATATGGCATCTTCATGTTAAAAGCAGCTGTTGACAATATGGAAAGATATGGCAGGAAGAGCTGTGTTCCAGTGAAACTCTTTAGAGACAATGAAAAAATTTAAAATACAAGCATTTAAACTATTGAAAAGGAAAGCGTTTTCTTAGTCAAAGTGAAGTGACAAAAAGACATTTTGTGAAAAGACATTTTCACATGTTCAAATTCTCAATTTGTTTGCACTTTTCTTTCTTCCACATGTACCATTCCTAGGGAGTTCAAATAACCTAAGAAAAATAATACAGTTTGGCCCATCATCACAACAATGCACCACTGTCATCTGTGAGAGACTTTGGCAGCCAGAGATCTACTAAGGGATGGCATTTTCAGTCAGTGAACCTGATGGGTGACAAGAAATGAGAAGGAAACAGTTCTCATGATGCTGTTTTCTTTCCACTTCTCTTATTTATCCAGGTGTCTTAACCTTTTTTGTCTTGCTTTTTACATTATTACCTACCTTATCACTGACACAAGCAACTTCTAACAATGAGCAATGCAAATGCAAACTAACCAAGCCAAGTTCTCACCTTTAAGTAATTCATGACACCAATATTCTTCATCCGCTCTGCAAAGGTATTGAAAGTCTCTACACTGCTTTTAGGATGGTAATACAGAATTTCACTTCCAAGTTTCCAAATAATCTGTCAAAACAAAAATTACTAAGAGAAATGTAATATCCTTGTCTTAATTTCTGCCGATGAAAGCTATTTTACTTTTCTGATTACAACATTAAAACACAACTTACAGTTCTTTTTCATAGATACTGTTACTGCCAACATTTTACTACAGTGTGAAACTATTATATATCTGACAAAATCTTTTCATCAATTAGATTAAAATACTAGTTAATTCTAACAGTGCTATTTTTAAGTCAGTAGTCTAAAGGTAGGCAGTTACACATTAAAGAGTTTTAATTAGTTTAGGAAGAAGAATATTCAAGTCAGAAAGCTTGGGTCTATTTCGTTTCTTCACTGTTCACATTCTCATCTTTATTTTGTATAAAATGAGAGCAAGAGACTAGACATTACCTGAAATTCCAAAGCTCCACAACTATTGTCTGTATATAACCTCAGTGACAGAACCCAGTGCTCTTCTTTTTCTTGGAGCAAATCTCTAGTTCTCTTACCCCAATTTAAGTAGTATCCATATTATTGACTTTAAAGTAAACTTAGGTGAATTTTAAATCAATTCCATGAACAGACATATTGGTCATTTGGTATAATCATAAGACTCATTTTTTTCAACTCAAAGAGATTATAGTCTCATTTGTAGAATAACAAATTGCAGTAATTAGGCAATTGCACATGGCAATTCTGTGTCATGGCTGTTCTGTGTTAAACTGTATTAAAGAATTACCTGGGACACCTGTCAAAAAACCATTGACCCAACCCCTTCATTTCACAAAACGAGTTCTTAAACAAAAAGAGCCTGCAACTTGTCCAATATTCCACAGCTACACATAACTTAAGTCCATGAACTAGATTGTCAGTCGATGGATAAATTATTGCTTTCACATTTGGGGGGGCTATTTAAATATCTAACGATGCAATGGTTATTGTATTAGCAGAAACTACTTGAGATATTCATGTAGTTAGCTGTAGATAAACTGTCTTCTACTGAACAAATTTAACAGCATATGTGAGGCACTGTTCTAGATCGCTGCTCATGTACAATTCACATTCTAGTATAAAGACACAGACAATAACCAAGAAACATAATAATTACATTGGCTAGTATTACAGGCAAAGGATGGACAGGAAAAGGTGATAAGAGTGCCAGTTGGAAAGCAGAGGGAACTCATGTGCAGCTGCAGTTTTAAATAGTCATGGTAGCCCTCAGTGAAAATGTGACTTGAAGGAGAGAGCCACAGCTACATCTGAAGAAAGACCTTTCAGAGTAAAGGAAATAGTTGGGGCAAGGGCAATCAGGCAGGAGCATGTCTGGCTAGTTTAAGTCTGAGCAAGGAGGCCAGTAAGGTTAAAGAGGAAAAAGTAGGAAACTATTAAGAGATGAGGTTGAAGAGGTGAAAGGGGGAAAGGAATAAGCAGCTCATGAAGAACTTACTGGCAATCAGAAGGATTCTGGCTTTTGATATGAGTAAAATGAGAACCCATTACAGTGTTTACAGCAGAGGGATGAAAGGATCTAACTTATGTTTTAAAAGGAGCATGCTGTATTATTAGTCATTAGGGCAATAAAATCAGTATCACCATGAAACACCACTTTACGACCACTAGGATGGCTACAATCCGAAAGACAGACAATAGCCAAGTGCTGGTGAGGATGTGAAGAAATTGGAAGCCTTATATTGCTGGTGGTAATGTAAATTGGTGTTAGCCACTTTGGAAAACAGCATAATAGTTCAAGAGATTACCATATGACCCAGAAATTTCACTCCTAGATATAGACCCAAGAGATATTACAACAAACATTCATACAAATACTTGTATGTGGATGTTCATAACAGTATTATTCATAAACAACAAGTGGACACAACCATTAAGTCTAACAACTGATGAGTGGATACAGAAAATGTGAGACATCCATACAATGGAGTACAACTTTGTAATAAGGAAATACCATACATGGTACAACATGAATAAACCTTGAAAACATTATAATCAGTGCAAGTCATTGACAAAAGGCCATATGACTCCACTAACATGAAACACCCATAACGAAAAGTAAATAGATCCAGTGGTTGCCAAGGACCAGTGGTTAAGAGGAAAAACAGGGAGTAAGTACAATTATGTATAGGGTTTCTTTCTGGGGGGACAAAAAGGTTCTAAATTTAGATTGTGTTAATGGTGGTATATCTCAGAATATAAAATAAAAACCTTGAATTGGGTGATTTAAATGGGTATGTTCATTATATCTAAATAAAACTACTTTAAAATAAATAATCACTCTGGCGGCCATGTTGAAAGGGGGGTGGAGGAAGGCAAGTAGTTGTCTCAGTGAGATAACGGCGGCTTGGATGAGATACACTCAGACCGCAGGTATATTATGAAAGTAGAGCTAACAGAATTTTTTTGATGGTCTGGAAAGAAAACTCAAGAGTTTGGGCTGAGCAATTAGATACACAGAGTAACCATGATCTGAGATGAGGAGAACAAGGCAGGACTGAGACGATCAGGAGATCCTCTTTACCATCAGTTATCCAACAGTAATATCCAAACAGAGTTGGATACAGGAATCTGAGCTTGCAAAGAGATGTCTGGACAACAGAAACACAAATGGGAACCTCCAGCTTACAGACTAGATGTAAGGTTATGAAACTAAATAAGATCAAGAGTGCAGTTAAAGAGGGGGTATAAAGCTTGAGTTCTGAGGCACTCCAAGTCAAGAGGCCAAGGAGAAGAGGAGCAGTCAGACAAGGAGACTGAAGAATAAGCAAGGAGGCAGGAGAGAAAACTGACAGAGAACAGTATGCTGAGGACCAGAGGAGGAAACTTTATCACATAGCAGGGATGGTCTACTCTGTTACAGACTACTGACAGAGCACTGAGGACTGGCCACTGGATTTAGCAATGTGAAAATCTTACTGTTGATCATGACAAAACAATCTGGAAATGACAATGATGGGGTAAAAGAGAGAGCCTAACTGGAGAATCTGGATGAAACAGGATATTTAACGCTTTCAAAGATTTTTGCTGGAAGGGGGAGTGGAAAGTGGGGCATAATCAGTGGAGGTAGTGGGAGGTCAAGAGATGATTTTAACATGGAAGAAATAACAGCACCTTTGCAATGATGAAGAAAAACATTCTGTAGAAGTGGACAATAACAGCCATGAGGAAAGAAGGAAGAATTATTGAAATGAGCAAATGAATGAATACTGGAGAATCTGAGATTTTGGGTCCTAAAAGGACAGCAAGCAAAAAGTGTGTAAACAGTGTTCCCATACAAACTCTCCACGTAAAACTAGTTTTAGTGGTCGTTTTTGGTAAAATCAGTTTGAGATGCTACCAAAGCTGGGTGGAACTCAAAAGTCACAAACTCCCACAAACCTGTATTTCCTCCAGCAGACTCACACCCACTTACCTCGGGAGCAGCCTGCCTTTTGTAGCTGTCTGTGTCTTCCAAGATCTGTAAGTAACTGTGCATGTATTCTGCGGCTCGCTGCCACTGGTGCTTCTGTAGAGCTTCTTGGATAAAATTTAAACAAGCATCTGTTGTCTGGGCAAAATCCTTCTCCTTTTTTCCTCCGGTCTCTACAAGGACCAAAGAGAAGTGTCTTCACCCACAGTGACCTTGATTCAGTTCAAAAAAACTTCCTATTGTAAGTAGAAGTCTTAACAACATTAGGTATTATTTTTTTTAAAGATTTATTTATTTATGCATACAAGCTAGGGTACAGGCCAGAGGTGTGGGGCAGTGAGAGAGTTCACCAGAGACAGAGCTGGGAGCAGAACAGGCAGATCGACCGAAATACACTGCTGAGGAGAGCAGCAGGCGAGGCAGGAGAGGTCTGCCGCACCATGTGGGAATCTCCCCGACTCGGCGTTGAACTTGCGTCGACGCTGCCGACAGCTCCACAGTGCAGCGCTTAACCGCTGCGCCACTAGGGAGGCCCGACAACAGTAGGTATTATTTATCCAAGCCCACTGCCAATATCAAAGCTAGCTTTACTTGAAACAAACTTATCCATACTATTTCAAGTAGAATTAAGCAAATGAAGAAATGTATTTAAGTTAGAGATGTCTTAATCTGATGTTCTTGAGCTACCAGTCAACAGATCCTTCAAATCTCCTGAAATTGTTCTTTCATCCTTGTGCTAAACAATCTGTATAGGGTTCCAAAAGCACCATCCCAAGTACTTAGAATGGATTAAAAACTATCAGGTAAGCAAGGTCTTTATTACCTACCTATGATCTGAAAATGCCAAGAGAAGATTTTATTTTTTTTAAGGACCCAGAAACTCAACTTATGTTAAATGCAAATGAGATGAAAACAGCTGTAGACATTAGAATTTCTCTCTCTAAACAGTATTTGGGCTTAGCTAAAACTCTGTTGTATGAACAAGTTACATGTGGCAACCTCCTCTTCCCTTTCTGTATGACTACAAGACCCCAATAGGCCAGGAGTCTTCCAGCTGGGGTACCCTTACCCCTGTGAAGTACACATGACTACTAGGTACCATGTAGAAACAGTCCTGCAGCAATCAACTTACAAGTCTTCAACTTCCTCACTATTCGTTCTTAAAACTGATCTCGTAAGAGCTGTGCCTATAGTCAAGGCTTCACATACAAAATCAATTATTTTACATTATGGTGAAAATACAGGAGCTTGGTGTTGAAAAAGTGAATGGCTTTTTTTTAAAGATTTATTTATTTATGTATGCAAGAGCTAGGGTGTAGGCCAAAGGTGTGTGTTGTGTTCGGGGATGGGGGCATTTGAGAGGATTTACCAGAGACAGAGTGGGAAGCAGAACAGGCAGACTGACTGAGATACACTGCTGAAGGGAGCAGCAGGTAAGACAGGTGAGGTCTGCTGCCATGTGGGTTAGCTCTCTGGCTGTGGATCAAGGCTGCTGATAGCTTCATAGTGCTGAGGCTTAACCCCTGAGCCACCAGCGAGGTCCCCAAAGTGAATGACTCTTATACATCCACTGGCAAGTTAGGAGGCTGCCAAGTCTTTGCTTATCAAAGCTGTAAAAGGATCTAATAATTTTTTATAACTCACAATGTAATTCTAAATCTTTTCTCATTCTGGAAACACAAAATATTCATCCACAGATACACTAAGTATGGGAAGAAAGTGATAACCTTATTTATTTTGATATTAAAAAAAACACAATTTACTTTTAATACTTAAAATTTTAATACTTAGGTAATTTTGATAAGCTGTGTGCAACTACTAATTATAACAATATCTATATAAGCCAGAAGAAACTGTTAATACCTGAAACCTTACAGGACGCTAACAAAAAAGTGTCAAGTGTAAACAGACATACTTTCATTGCAAGAAGGAAAGAGTAAATGAAAAATAGTATATAAAATTTCCATCTATTAGAAGCTGATTTGTAAATATTTTAAAACAGAAAATGAAAAATATCACATGCCATGCAGATTCCACTGGATATAATTTTTTTAAAAGTACCATTTTAGATGGTACTTTAAAACTGCAAAGTAGCACATAATTTTTCAAAAATAGAGGAAGTTAAGCAAAACTTTGAAGACTATTGCTCGAGATTGTGCTTTTCAAACCTTTAAAATGTATATATAAACCACCAGGGACAACGACACTGGCTTGCTACTCAGTACAGTGTATCACTGGGGAGCGTATAAGAAATGACCAGAACAAGGCCCCACCCAGCTCTCTGCATTAAAAAATGCATTTAAGAGTCACACTCCCAAGTCAGCAGCAACACTAGACCGCATTCTCCAAATCTTATTTATTCACTGAAAGGAGTACTGACCTCAGGTCAAGTTTCCCATGACCACTTAAGTTTTTCCAGCTCAGACTGGAAATGGACTTTAGATTACTAAACAGAAATCCTTGGAAAATTCCTCTCCTGCTTTCCAGCAAGGCCCAGTTACCTCAGCAATAGCTGATTTCATTCCTTGGTGAGCAAAAGATCTTTTTTGTTGCTGATAAACTTTATGACGTGGAATGAGATAAAATAAGGAAACAAGGCAATCAACCTAATTGCCTTAAAGGAATCTGGAAACTTGTCAGTCTGTCAACAAATACATGTTGAGCACTGCTATGTGCCACACACTTTTCTACTCAACCTAGTGCTTTATTCCGGACTGGTCCCTGTCTTCAGTTTTATTCCAAGGTGCATACTCTGCAAAATGCCAAGCTATGTATCAGGAAACAAAATAAACACTTGGTCAGCAATTTTTTTGCTATTCTGGTTAATTATCACCACAATGTCAATATTACCTGCAACTACTTCTCATTGCAGACATGAACTATTTTGGGTTAACAGGCTTGGCTATTCATGACATATGAAACATTCTGAATATGTAAATTCTGGTCTTAAACCTATTTGCTTGCAGATTGACTCAAATTCTCTACAGCACATTGGTGCGAGAAACATGTCCAGAGTGCTTGATCTGCAGTAACTTTACACGACTAGCTCTCTACAATGAGTGACATACACTCTGAAGTATCATCCATTCAACTGTGGATCAAACCATGTACATTAGTGTAGCAAAAAAAGAGGAAAGAAACTATGAAAGAAGATTCATGCTAAGTGCTTAACATATATCATCTATTTTTTTCTTTTTCTTTTTTTTTAAATATACCTCAGTCATTGAAAGTGCAGGCCTGAAGCTCAGATAGAACTGGGTTTGACTACTGATACCAACAATTAGCATTTCACATCTTTCAGATTCAAATTCCTCATATCTAAAATGCTTAGCACATAGATTTACTAAGGATTAATTTACTGACATAATTTTTAAAAAGATATCTAGATTAATAGAAAAAGAAATAGAAGCTAAATTCTAGGAGCCAAGGAAACTCAATCAAGAGGAATGAAGGATGAACTAAGAAAGATGTATGTGGGGACTCCCTGCTGGCACACGGGGTTAAGTCTAAGTACTATGAAGCTATCCACAGCCAGTGCAGCAAGAGTTCGATTCCGGCCAGGGAGCTAACCCACATGGCTCAGCAGACCTCTAATGGCTTGCCCACTGCTCCCCTCAGCAGTGTATTTCAGTCAATCTGCCTGCTCTGCTCCCCACTCTGTCTCTAGTGAATCCTCTCAACCCCCTATACCTCTGGCCTACTCCCCCGGTTCTAGTATGCATAAGTAAATCTTTTAAAAAAATGACGTATGTGAGGGCAATAAAAAAAGTGCTAATTCAAGTGTATCGAAGACTGTACTACCCAATATACCAACAAACAGTAACTGCTTCTTTTCTACATTCTGATAGGTTGCTCATCCCACTGAAAAATTTGCTTATATTTACATTAGATGAAAAAGGGGGAAATACTTTCTTTTGAAACCTATTATGGAACAATTCTATTAGAAATTAAGTGAATATAACGCAAAAAAAACTTCTTGAATGCTTCCTAGGTAATGTACTCCCCAAAGGTTGAGTTCGTTTCTCCTTCATCTAGGTATCCCCCAGTATTTAGTCAATGCCAGTCATACAATAAGTGCTCAGTAAGCACTCCTGAAAAAAGTGCCATATAATAAGTGCTCAGTAAGCACTCCTGAAAAACGTGTATTAAAGGCTGCTATTAATTCTAATAAAAAGAACTCTGAAAGAACAAAACTTTTTTTTGCTTATAGCCTGAAAAAAAACCCTCATATAGTCCTATCTTGAAAACCAAACAACCTGGGTTATTCATTTTGTATTCATACTGAATCTTATCTCCTTTCATTAAAGTTAAAATGGCTACATTATATTACTTACCTACAGTTTCTAAATGCTTTCGGAGCCAAGGAAAATACATTCCTTTACCAGAGAGTACACATTTTTCCACCTGGTCTTCCTCTGATGAGGGTCTTATCAATTCTTCACTGAAATCACTCATACCTATTCCAAACTGAGAACATTAGTCATTTTTTTGTACATCTCAATCCACAGGCTTCTAAATTACAAAAAAAAAAAAAAAGTCATCTGACTAGCAAAATTTACACCTGGTAGTTCCTTTAAATTAAGACATGAATTTAATAATGTCAGTCACAGTCAAAATGAAAATTCACTCAAAAAAAAAAACAAAAAAAGAGTTAACTATTACTGTTTCAAGAACACATGAAGATAAATTAAGATACTGTCCCTTACTGTCCCTTCATTTGGGAAGAAACTGCAAAATGATGCATATATATATTCAATAATAATAGAAGTATTTATCAAGCCCTGTACATACACCAGCTAATTTAGGAAATTTTACCTTTGAAATAGGTATTATTTAATTTACATACTAAAAAAGAGAGGGGCTTAAAATTATTCATTCTGGCCCAATCTTACAGGAAAGAAGAGGTTCGTGTTCCAGAAACCAGAATGATTTGGCACGAACAGAGTCCCTCCTCTACAGGCAGGAAGGGCCTGGAGAGCAGAACTGACAGTCGCAAGCCAACATGGATTTAATTCTCAAGATGCTCAGGGCCCCGCCCCTCAGCAGAGTCTACCACCAACTGATAGATGCTGACGGTGCTACCGATGGCATTGTCTGCCCTCTCTCCCCTCTCATCTCCGCAATTCTAGTTCCGGACACCTTCGAACTGTGTCTCAATTACTGAATTAGCTTTCTAACTAGTTATCCTGCCTCAAATTTTGCTAGTCCACATTACAGTCAGAAAAAAACCTTTTAAAATCAAACTCTAAGGCTTGGGGTATGGGTTTGAAATAACACTCGAATTTGCATCCGACCCACATGTATTTTAAGGAGTCATTACAGAAAAAAGCTCTCACTTCCTAAATTCTCAGACTACACTGGCGTCAGGCAGTTGCCACGGTAACCAACACTTCACACTTTGTCTTGTTTTCAGAACTCAGGAGAAAATATCAGAAAGAAAACACGACTGCATCCCAGCAGAGCCCTTCCAGTTTCACCTGGTGGGTGATGGTGAACTATATCCGTGACACTCACCAGTCTAAAGCCAGGGAAGCACACTAAACAATCTCCCGATTTGGAACCGCCATGAAGAAACGGCTACCGGAAGCGGATGTGGCGCGTGCTTCTTTTGAGCATGCGCAATATTGGGCGTCTGGCGGCGCGGAAACGTAACCCCGCCCCCAACCCATTCCTCTGCCGTGGAAGTGTCGC
Source organism: Scalopus aquaticus (assembly GCA_004024925.1). Lineage (NCBI taxonomy): Eukaryota > Metazoa > Chordata > Mammalia > Eulipotyphla > Talpidae > Scalopus > Scalopus aquaticus. The sequence goes on along the minus strand of PVIJ01005972.1, from coordinate 80,285 downwards.
TGTCCTCGCTTCAATCTCTGAAGTAACCCGGAAGTAACTGTGGACTTGCGCCCCGGCCCGCGTTTAGGTTTTAGTCCCAGCGGGTAAATGGGAGACTTTTATCGCAAATGGAGGGTAAGGCGAGATGACCACGGAAGGATAAGGGAAGCAGTCAAAAAAGCAGATTGTCACTTTATCTGAGTAATTCACTATGCGATGACCTTACGGTTTCTGCTTGGCTCACACCCGCACTGCGCGAGCCCTGGAGGTGTAGCTGGTGATCCTGAGCAGATAAAGCTTGGCATTGCCTTCGACTGCTTTCTTGCAGTCCCTTTCCTTTATTGAAGCTCCAACTTTGAATTTAAGCGACTCTGACTGCCTTCCCAAAATTTGAGCAAGAATGTCTTTTTCTTTCTCAGCGGGGGGTGGTCCTGCTCGATGGTGTGAGATCACTTTTCTGGAAGAACAGTGAGAAACCTATATGAAATAAGGATGGAAGGTAGACGGTTAAATGTGAAGTGAGGAACAGTGGAAGGGTTCTAGAGAAGATGGCCTGATAAAAGCAGAGAGCCGTAGGAGCACAATATGTACCTGCAGTATTTGGAGAATTCGTCTGTGAAAGAAAAGACAGAGTCTTTTTATTTTTTTTTCTCCATAGCATCAGAGAACATGACTAGGACTGGGAGTGAAAAATTAGAAGCAATTTAAAGTAAATGCAAGAATTTTGTTCATAGTTAAGGCTGCACAGACTCCCATAGGAATCTCTCCCCTACTGGAAAATGAACCAGAATCAGAATATTGTAGAGACTAAAGGGCTTGGTGGCAGCGTGCATGGGAATTCCTAAAAATGCTACAGATACTTTATTTATGTGTCTTCATCAGCATTATGCATAGCTCTGGGCCTGCAAGCAAAGCTATTTTTATGTTCCTTGTGACATTAGTCTTTGTCCCCACTCAATCGGTGTTCTAACTCTAAAGGCAAGGCTGACCTTGATGATTGTGGTTCGGGAGGACATCACAAAGTAACAGCCACAAGCTGCTATCTAGAGTCTAGCTAGTGACGTTTATTTTCTTGCTTTGAGGCATAATTTGACTCAAACCAATCCAAAGCTGATGTAATATAATTAGAAATTCAAGCCTTCACAAAATAAATTTCTGACTTACCTTAATGTTCTCGAACAATCTAGTTAACAGTAGATAAAATGAAGTTGAAAATTACTCTATATGTGCTACTTACCTCTTCCCTGTCACCCTGTACAACTGGTAGAAAATATGTCAATGAGAAGAGAGTAAAAAGAATGTAACTATACTATTATCACATCCAGTAACATAAACAAGATTTAAAAAATGGCATGACAAAAATGCAAAAAGAACAATTAGAAGACTTGTCTCTAAAAGAAAACATCTTAAGGAATAGATGCTCTTGCAAATGCATTTTGCTAAAGAACAACTTAATATGATGAATTACATTTTTTAAAGTTGCAAACTGTTACTTGTTATTTCCACAAACCTTTAATTTCCCGTGAACCCTTAATTAGATTCCCTGCAGTCAAAGAATTCAGGCAACAAAATAATTAGAAGGACAAATCTTAGACTATATCACAACCAATAATGGAAGCAAGATAAAACAGGAATGTTGCAAAAATGAAAGTCTAGAAACAAAAACAGCTCACATGATAATGTCGAAAAAATGCCATGCAACTATAAATTCAAATATGTAAACTAGGGCCTCACCCTGGGCTCAGACTTGACAAAAACCTATGTCCTTAAAGGCAAGCATCATTTTATTTGCCGAGTTGGTTAACTGAACCACTTATGTAAAGCAGTCTATTATTTTCTAGTGGAAAGAAGTTGTCAGAGGAAAGACTCCCTGGAGGATGAAACAGGGGCCATGTGGCGTCAACAGCATCTTAGTTCCATGTATATAAGGTAGGCCTTGAAAGGATTTTACATTTCGTGTGTCTTGCAGATTAGTTAGTGGGGGACCCTTTTGGTTTTGTCAGCCTTGGTGTTAGTCGTTTTCAAGATATGTCTATTTGAGTTTTAATCTCAGTCCTGGTTCTTTCTCTTGACTTGATTCTGGATTCTTCATTAAGTGTGCAGGGTCCTAATGAATAAGCTATTCTCTGATTGTGCTGGAAATTCAGTCTCTCTCTACTACTGCATAATCTTTTGTACCACTTTTTAACCTTCCCTGCAGCAAGTAAATGTGGGTAAGCTTTGTACAGTCTTAGTTGGTAAATACTTATCTTCCCTTCCAACACACACACACACACAAACACACACACACAGTTTAGGTATTCTAGGTCACAAAATTCCCATCATTCTTATAGCCTTGACTTCTGATCATTTTCTCCTATATCAACAGGATGACCACTTTACTTGGGCCTCACCCCTTTAATTATGGAATTGACCTTTTGTGTTTGTTCTCAAGGATCACAGGCATGTGTTATTGTTTATCAATGCCTGAAAATAGTTGCTCTAAATAGTTTGTCTAGTTTTATATTCTTTGGTGTCAGGAAGGTGAGTCCAATATCAGCTACTTTATTGTGGTTCAAAGTAAAGTACTGAATTCCTAATATCCTTATCCATTAATAGCTATGGAGATACTCATTTAACAGGCAAATTATACAGAAACTTGGTAATGTCTCATAGATTCAACAACAATTGCATTATCTATGGAATCTAAATACTGAAGGAATAACCTCAATAGTTGTCTGAAAAATAAACTGGTCAAGATTTGCAAGGCACCCAGACTGAAATAATCATCTATTTTATTCACAACATTATGAGTATGGGATCTATAATCAGTAGGAAAACTTATTTATTTATTAAATTTAGTGAAAAGATTTATAAAAAGTTCCATGGCAATCCAAGCAAGAACTTCTTAGGATACTTTCATATATTAGATGATAGTCTTGAATTATTACAAAACATTAATGAACACATTCCACTTATGGGTTAAAACATTCTTCCCAACTGTCTTGGAAAACTGTGACATTATCTACAGAGTAAAGTTAGAGCCACCTCAAAATTCTGTATTAAGGACATTTCTTAAATGTTATCTAAACCTGACATGGTGTGAAACTTTCTAGTCCTAAATGTGCACCTTCTCCAAGGAAGAGGCATTGGTCCTAGGTAGTGATCCTATTTCCTAAAACCCACTCTAACTATAAAAAAAAGGAAAAAAAAATTGTGTCTATATTCTGATGACCTTTAACTTAAAATCCACACCAAGAGACAACAAAATTTTGCTATTAAAAAACAGTAAATATTTTGACTTTGCAGCCTTATAATTTCTTTCACCACTATTCTATTCTGTTGTTGCTGTACAAAAGCAGCCATAGATATTGTAAGTGAATGAGCATGTTGGTATTCTAATAAAGCTTTATTTACAAAACAGGTGGCAGGCTAGATTTGGACTCTGGGCCATGGTTTGCTGGCACACTGCTCTAGAGTACCAACCAATTAATGATGATCACAACGGAGGTTTGGTTAGGATATATACAGATACACATTCATACAATTTTAAAGATAGGTAATCATATTAGTCATGATTTTTATATCCAAAAAGATCTACTAAAAAATAATTGCTGATATCATCATACAGCTCAGTCATACATACAGTCATGATGTCACTGACTGTATTGTTTCTCTTAAATTTACTCTGATGATCTGGGTGGATGTAATGCTGCTAAGAAATAATTTTGCTCTTCTGGTATTGAGAAATCTGATTATAATGGGGTAAATGAGATTAACCATCATGAAGATGATGTATATTTCTTTCATTACAATTATTCTTTGAACTCTATACACTGACTCTCGACATAACTGAAAAACATGTTCTTTTGTTAAGAATAAAGAAAAAAGGCCCTCCATGTCCATTCCAATTAATTAAAAATGTATCCATGATTTAACTATTTGCACAAAGAAAAAAATTACATTTTATAAAGATTTAAAATTTAAAAATATTTAAAATAGGTACACAGAAGAACAAATGTGGTAAGTAGAAGTAGAACAATAAAAGACAAATGCAAATTTAGGAGTGTGAGATATCCATCAGAATAGTATTAGCTTTAGTGAGCAACGAAAAAAGCAAAAGACCTGTAAAGCAAAGTCAGTTGGACTTATAAGGGATTTTTTTCAGGTTGATGTTATAATCCTTTCATTTTAGCTGATAAGAGAAACTATAGAATACAGAACATACACAGCCACAGATGGTTCATTGACTGACCAGGTTGTAACAAACATCTTGTTCAAACTGGGAGAGAAGTTCTACTTTGCCAAGGAGCATTTGGAAGTGCATGGGGACTATTTTTATTCTGTTACTGTGAGTAAAGCTTTTACTAAAATTTCATGGCCAAGGCCAGGGTTATATATCCTGGAGCTGATAGGAATGTCCCACCTACAATGCCAAGAGAGCTCTAGTGAGAAACATTTTCCCAAACAAGTAATGTACTCTCATACCTGACTTAACTGCTACTGTGTTTTCATGTGATTCAATCTAAAGGACTCTCATGCAGTTAAATTGGTTTATTATACATATAAATATCATTCTTGGTTTCTTTTTATTTGTCAAGAATAGTAAATGTGATTCAGGTAATCATGAGAAATAATAAAAGCATGACTAATGAGGAGGTTGATGACTGAATTCTATACTTTCTGTTAAACACTTCAGATTCATCTGAAATGACAATGAAATTCTCAGATATCCCAACAAAAAAAGTCTCAACCTCTGATTTCAAGCAATCAAAAATATTTCAAGGTTTGAGATGATATAATCATTCCCTTCCCGTTTCACAAAGGAATCAAGAGAACTTGGTCAAAATATTCTAAATCCTAAAACTCAACTTTAAACTTTGCTTTTATTATATGAATGAATCTAGTGTTAATTTTAATTCCTCTTTCTAGAGTTATGCTGTGTTTAAATGTGCTAGTCTGAATTGAGATGTACTGCACCGGATTCCAAAGATTTCATATGAAATAAAAAATATAAAATGTCTTTAATAGTTTTTATATTGATTACAAGTTGAAATGGAGATTTTTGGATATTGGTTAAATAAAATGTGCTATTGAAATTAATTTTATCAGTTTTGTTTTACCTTTTTATTGTGACTCCTAGAAATTTTATGTTACATAGGTAGCTGGCATTATATTACTATTGGACAGTATTCTAAAGAGTCATGAGAAATAACAGATTGTGTTTACATTCTCTGTTTAATCAGTCTGGTTTGATGTCATTCTTTGTTTCTCTTATGGATTTCATACCATTTCAGGCCCCATGTAGATTTAAATAGGAATGAACTTTCATAGCTGCAGAGCTCTTTCTGTATATACTTGCTCAGTATCTATACTTGAGTATATACCTTTTTCATAAAGGCATTTATGTTCCTATTCCTAATTTCATACTGTGTCAATAAAGATACTCAAAGTTCAGGATGTTTGCTTTGTCTGTATGTGGTCTGCTGTGTGATTGTATGTTATCCTTGAAACCATATATTCTCCCTATCAGTTCTTATTGTCTCCTCCAGGAGGTGTTTTGAGCTGCCAAGCACAGCTTAGGAGGATGTTACCTTCACATTGTCTTTTAATAATATTGCAACAGTTTCCAGGGTAGGTACTATCTGTAAAATGCATCCTTTGTGACAAATTGATTGAGTTTGTTTGAGACTGTTGTCACACCATCAACTATTCCTGTTGGCTAAAGGCCTGACATTTTACTATTATTTAAATAACAGAAATGAGATAATATGTTATCTCATTTGCATCTTAGAGACACATTGTGAAGTTTTAGCATTTGCCCCGTTTTTATAGATGAGGAATCCAAGACAGAAAAATGAATGACTTGCTTAGGGTCATCCCATTCAACTCTGCTACCACCGTTAATGTTTTGGACTAGATTCAGTAATTCAGGTCTGAAAACTGGAAATGTAGGCAACCAAACAGTTTGTCCTGTAGAAACTGAGTTCTACTGACCTCACCCTGGAATTTGTTCTGTATGTGTTTCAAAGTCCCAAATGTTTGACTTCTGTGAAAATAGTGCCAATGTAAATGAGACAGAACCGGAAACAGGAACTTACAGGCAAGCCTATATGTTAGTGGCAATTTCAGATGTTTGCTCTTCTTTCTTTGTACAATGGAAACTGGTATAATATTTGTTAGGACTAGACAAATACTCCATGCTGATAGAAGATTGCAGCCTGGATATGACTCACTCCCAGTAGAACACAGTTTTGGACATGTCTTTGACATGGCTTTTTAACTGCAATATTAAAAGTCTTCCAGTCCCTGAATATGACATCTCCTTCCATCTACTTAGTGCCTTTAATTTTAGTCAGCAAAGATTTATGCTCAAGTGTTTAGTTCTTTCACATCTCTTGTCAGATTAACCCCAAAATATTTCATTTTTACTTCTATTGTAAGTAGTAGTATTCTTTTAATTTCACATTCTGATTGTTCATTACCAGTGTATAGCAGCACAATTAATTTTGGCATATGATCTTTGTGCTGAAATCTTGCTAAACTCACTAATTCTAGTAGTTCCTTTGTAGATTACTCAGGATATTCTACATGTTGTCTGCAAACTTTACTTCTCCCTTTCAAATTTGTAGGCCTTTCCTATTTTTCATGCTTTTTTCTTTTTTAATCTTAATTTTCCTTTTTAATTTTTTGTTTCCTAAATTTTTAATTTTTGCTTTTTTTAACTGACTAGATTCTCTTGTATAATGTTGATTTATGTTCATGATGTTAATAAATGACCAGATCTTCAGTAACTGAAAACTATCATTCTTTTTACAAGAACATATCTGAATATTAGTCAAAGTAAATATCCATGTAAAGCAATATTCAGTTAGGTCATTTTGGAATTTTTGCTTTGTCCACTAATGAATTGTCATTAGTTTCATTCCAAATGTAAATAAGAAAAATCAAAAGTACCTCTTTATCTGCTTTAATATCTGGTGTATATAGGAAAAAGTACAATTTTATTCACACCTTTCAGAACAAATACGCCCTCATTCAATAATAAATGTATTTCTAGTACTGCTCCTGGTGTTGAGGATGCTGCTGCAGGGAAAACGCAAAGTACCGTGGTCTCGTGGTATACTCCCCCAGTACTATTTATGAATGGAGGCTCTGTGTAGGTTAATAGTGTATTACATGTATAATACGTGAGGAATCATGGGTTTATCCAACAAATCATTCACTAAGTATCTCACACATTCCAGACATCTTCCTATGTGTATATGTTGTAGCAGTGAACAGAACAAATTCCCTGCTTCCATGGAGCTTGTATTTGTGGTAGGGAGGCAGGTAAGTAGATAAACAAATGAAAGGTAGATGGTAAGTGCTCTCGAAAAAAATAAAGCAAGGTAAAGGGCTGGCTGATCATGAATGGGAGCTCTGTTTTATGTAGGGTGATCAGAAAAAGCCTCTCTGATAAGATACGGCATTTTCAGGGACAGTTGGCTATGTGAGGGAACTACAGCAGGTCCTTTAAAATATTTATTTCATGGTTGTTTCATTAAAACATGATGACATTGATGGGAATAAAACAATCCCAAATGATATCAAACAAAATGATTGTTATTTGGGGGCCTATTTTTTTATGTTTCTTTGATTAAGGTGAAAGTCTCCAAGAACCTCCAAGAAAGTCTCCAAGACAGTATCGACTTACTGTCAGCCAGGAGGACAATTTGGGGGAACACTTTCATGTTGAGGGAACATTGCAAGTGAACGTAGGCTCATGCAGGAGCAGGCCTGGTGTGTTTGGGGAACTAACAGAGCAAAGAGAGTGTGTTAGGAAATGGTGGTAAAAGGGATGAATAGAACCAGATCAAAAAAGATGTGCAGCCCATAATAAAATCATTGCGTTTGTCTTGGAAATAGGAAGTTATTCAAACATGATGGGCAGAGTGGAGACATGACAAAATTCTGTGATGTGTTTGTTAAATAATAAAAACCCAACCAAGTAATTTTAAAGATCTAGTTGACTTTATTAAACCATTCATGAATTGGGGCCTCCCTGGTGGCGCAGCGGTTGGGCGCTGCGCTGTGGAGCTGTCGGCAGCAGCGATGCGAGTTCGACGCCCGGCCGGGGAGATTCCCACATGGTGCGGCAGACCTCTCCTGCCTTGCCCGCTGCTCCCCTCAGCAGTGTACTTGTGATCTGCCTGTTCTGCTCCCCACTCTGTCTTTGGTGAACCCTCTCGCCGCCCCACGCCTCTGGCTTGTACCCCAGCTTGTATGTATAAATAAATAAATTTAAAAAAAAAACATTCATGAATTGGACAGCATCCCATCTAACAAGTAGAAAGGCTCTGTGAAAAGCAATATCACAACGAAAGGGTTTTATAGACAAAAAGAGGACAAGATAAAAGGAAATTACTTTGGTCTTAGATAACCTGTCTGTGGGGAATGGATAAAGATCTTGTGATAGATTATCCTCATTTTCCTTAAGGGAATATAAAAGATTACCTTATTGTTGCAGCCCAGAAAATTCTATCCTGACCATTTAGTTCTACATTCCTGGGAAATGTTGAAACCCAATGTGTGTTGAAACCGTAGTTAGGTTAAGTATTAAATTTTAGTGGGCTTAGAATAAGCATGGCCATGTTGGGCCTGCTGTTTTCTTTTGTCAGCATGTGAAATGAGCACTCTGACTTCTGTTGAGACAGTAAGCATTGGGAAGGCAAGGGCTGAAGGAGGGAAAGCAGTGAGAAGTCTATTGCAGTCTTGTCGGAAAGAGATGATGGTGGCTTGGCATGCAGTACTAACATAGAAGCTGGTGAGAAGTGGTCAGATTCTACACATTTAAAATGTTCATACAGAGTTAAAGAAGTCACAAAAAAGAATACATTGTATGATTCCATTTATATCAAATTCTAGAAAAAACAAGGCAGTGGATAGCAACAAAAGGTTTGGAAACAGGCAGGAAAGGGGAGAGAGCAATTATCAAGGAGCATGAGGACTCTTAAGGGGGATATGTTAATTATCTTGAGTGTGATGATGGTCTCATGGTTATAACATATGTTAAAAAGTACCAAATTGGACACTTTAAGAATGTGTAGTCTGTGTGTGTCAATGATCTCTCAATAAAGCTATTAAATGAAGAAGCTATTAAAATGAGTGTATAGGACTGATGGATTGGACTTGGGGTATAAGAGAAAGAGATGTCAATGATGGCTTGTAAGTCTTTGACTTGAGCACCTGAAATACAGAAGTATTTACATTTATCAAGAAAGGGAGGACAGAAAGGAGCAGAGTTTGAGAGACAAAGAGTAATTTTTAACATGTGAAGTTGGTGATGCCTAGTAGCATACTTAATATTCTAAATTAGAAAAGCATCTACATAGTACAAAAGAAATGAACTCCCAATGGCTCTACTGCTTGGCTGGATGGCGACCTTGTCCATTGTCCAGTCTCCCTGGGCAGTGTGGAAACTATACTGGCCCAGTGTGGCATATGACCCCAGTAGAAGAGCATCTGTAGACATGTCTTTCCCCTCTTTCTGTATTCAATGTTAGGAAAGGCAGGAACAACAGGTCTTTCGTTCCTTGTGCTTTAAAAGAACCCAGTTAGTTGAGAAACCAACTGATGGTTTTGATTGGCATTTGAGGTTGATAAATGACCTTTGCAGAGACCCCATTGAGCACTCCTACCAGAGGAGTGCAAAGTGTTCTAACAGGGACTAGAACATTGTAGCCAGTCTTCACCAACCTGATTTGTGGGCTTGTGATCTTTTTATTCTTTGTCTGTGCCTGTGGTTTATTGTACATACAGTGTTATATTGAGATTTAAAGGAGTTTTGTTCTTCTGGTGAAGAAACATAGTACAAAAGTTGATTGTTGCTTGATGGAGGTTTACAGAGATGTGCTTAAAAGGAAGAGTACTACCTGGGTTCTGTCACTTACCTGATATGTGAATATCCCAATTTTCTCATCTTTAGATTATAGATAGTAATAGGGTCTACTATTGTGAAGATGAAAGGAATCAATACATACAAATATCATAGAATTACATAGAATTACACTCGGACTGTTCACAGCTATTAATTAGCTTTTCACTACATTGACATTAATTCTTAGTGGTTTCTGGCAGCTGGTTTCCACTGAATTGTATCTTCAGGGTAAAGACTGAAGGACCACATAACTCCTCTGTAGATCTACACCTTTCCCCATACCTTAGTGCTCTGTCCAGGATCTGGCGACACAGCAGCATAAAATGTAACCACAACAAATTTATGTTGAATTAAAATACTGCTTCTCATGGATCAAGACCTAAAGACCCAAGAGTTTCAAGAGGCTCAAAACATAAACAACAACAAAAAATAAAACCAAAACAAAAGACCAAGAGGGTGACCTCTGTCATATCACCCACCCACCATTCCACTTACACCCTCCCCCTTTCCTAATCAAAAGGGAGCACTGTGGAGCACTGTGGGACCCTAAGGGATGCCCTGGGGTTCTAAAGGTGGAAGGAATCCCCAGCACAGATCGACAGTGGCAAATTCTGGGGGTATCCGTAGTTCAGTAAATGAGGTACCAGACCAAGAATGGGGGTGGGAGAGCTGGTCCAGTTCGACCCTGAAATCCGAAGCCGGGAGTAGACACCAGAATGGACCAGTTGTTGGGATAGAGTAGCGTTGGGGGTACTAGTTGGGGGTACGTGGCGCCGAGGTGGGGTCGCGAGCAGGACTGGGGCAGAGGTCAGCCGAGTTCCTGTTGCCACGGCAGCGGCCGGGGGCTGGGCCTGGGAGGAGGGGGTGCTCCGGTACTTCGCTCCCAGCCCCTCCTTAGCTGGCGCTGACGTGTCGCTGGGGCGCTCTCCCCGCGGGCGGGCGGCGCCCCCGGTGCTCCGCCCCGGCCCCGCCCGCCGCCGCCTCCGCGTCACCGGCTCCGGGAGGTGACCACAACATGGCTGCGGCGCCGGGGCTGCTCCTCTGGCTGCTCCTGCTCGGGCCGCCCGGGCGGGTGCGGGGCCAGCAGGATCCGGGCCCCGGCCGGCGCTTCTCGGAGCACAAACTCTGCGCGGACGACGAATGCAGCAGTGAGTGCCGGGGGGCGCGCGGGGGCGGGAGCTCGGCTGCCCAGCACGCCGGCTGGGGATCTGGCCGGGGGAGCGCGGGGCGGGCGGAGCACCGGGGTGGGAGAGCCCCCGGACCCCGCTTCTCTCCCGGCGGCCCCGGCCCGGGCGCGGCGGACTGCACCTCCCACTTGTTGCCAGCGGTTTATTTCTCCTGGGCTGACCGATGGGGGCTAGAGGTGGTCCCCGCTGTCCCCCGGGGGCGGCTCCCGGCGGAGGCTTCCCGGTCCCAGGGAGGATGGGGTGCACCCTGCGCGCTCCAGGTTCCCCACGCTGCCTCGTGCGCCTTCCTACCCCCGCCTCGGGACCTCGGTGGGTGCAGTCCTCCGGCAGATGCGCTAAGGACTACGCGGGCAGATTCCCTGTGGCGGGTTGCTGGTGGCGCTGGGGAAAGGCGCACTGGCACTGCCCCTTCGCCCTTATGCTGCTCTCGTGTTTGGGGCTCTACCGCCTTAGGACAGGGATTGTAGTTCAGCTTTGGGGCGAGCCCGGGGCCCGGAGTCTGGGGAGGCAGTGTATTGCGAGGTCTCCACCCTGGCTCTCGCTCATCCTGTCATTTCTGCAAAGGCTCCTTGCAAACTGCCAGGCTGGGAGGACACCGAGAAGGCCAAAAAAAATCTTTCTTCAAAGAGGCCAAGGATCTGCGTGGGTCACCTGGGACCTGCAGCCTGTTCAGTGCGCAGGAAGCAGAATTGTTCTCCAGTCTCAGACTGGGAGTGGGGGGTGGGCTGTAGGCGGTGAAGAGGACAGAGATTTCCCGACTCCGATGAAGAGATTATTAAAGTAGTAATAAATACGCCACGGGTTTTATAAGCTAAACCAGTTTTAGCCTTAGTCACTTGTTTTGTTGGAATCTCTTCCTATCTGTCTGCCATTCCCATGGCCTCCTGGCGGGTCTCAGATAACCTTGTAGGCCACTGAGAACTGCTTCAGAAACGATTGTTCATAAATTCTGATCAGTACCTATAGACACATGTTCAATGTGAAAAGACCACAGGCCTACAGATCAGTGATCCATCTTCACATTAATGCTATTAAAACACAAATTTCATAATATGAGGCATTTGTATCACCGCAGTGCTGTTAAAGAGAGAGAGGAGGTGATCTGGAATTTTTGTTGGGCGATTCCTAGAGTAAGTCAAGGGCTGATGTAAACAGACGCTGCAAAAGTGGAGTAGCTTCCACGATTTTTCCCCCTTTCTTTTTCTAGTAAATGCAGGTTATTAGCAAGCAGGGTTGGACATATGAAGTGTTTGCTGTCTTGGCTTTGGGCACTATCCAACCTGGGTGTGATGTGATGGGGGAATGGCATCCCTTTGCTTCCCCAGCAGGAGAGGTGGTGTTGGAAGGGCCCTGAGTTGTGGGAAGTGGCATGTGTCCAAACAGATGTTATCAAACACACACTCTGCCAGAGCAGGGTCCAGGGTTGTGTTGTGTGGTGTAAGTGTTTAGAAAGAGGGGTATGTGTGTGTCCTTGTGTGCTTTCCAGATAGGTGTTCTATATTATGTATTCTGTTGTCATGTGATGTGTTGTTATGAATCCCCTAGGAGGCAAGAAAAACATTGCCATTTCCAAAGCTGAGGGAATCTCCAATCTTAAATCAGTCTCCTTCCACTTGACCTCTCACACAGCTGTCTGAATTAGCACGCTGACATATTAAATTTGCCAGATTTTAGCTTCAAAATCCAAATAATCTCCTTCAGATCTGTTTGTTCCTCAGACAAGTATTTGAAGAGATGTGTTATTGTACTTATGCAAATTGGCTCTTAGAAAATATGTTATTTCCATCTCACCCTTCCTTTTCTTTGCTACTTACTTGCCTTTATTGTATGTTTCATCATACCTAGAAGCTATGTATTTGGCCAGCAAAAAGAAACATACTTCTATCAGTTCCTAGATTGAGTGGGATTTAAATCCTGCATTTTAAGGCTGAGGGTAACTACTGAACAATCCTCATAGTTTCACTTATCTCTGCCACATATAATGTCTGCTTTCATTTTATGTGTAGAAATAAATAAATGGGGTATTTTCTCTTTGTTTTAAAGCCTTCTTAATGTTGCTTATAATCAACATTATTTTCAGAAGAGATTTCCTTGTAATAGAATTGGATATTTAAAGGGACGTTTTATCCTTCCCCACTAATTTATCCAGATACTGAGCAGAGAGTAACTTGGCCCACAAGTGAAATTGGCAGTGTTTACTGCTGTGTGTTAGCAGTTACAACCACTTAAAAGATAGGGCCTTTTAGTGGTTAGTTCAAGTTAATTGACCCCATGGGGATTCCTGGGTGCTTTTCTCAGTTCCCTATTATCTCTCCTTGCTTAAGCCTGTCAGCATCTGCACTTGAATTTACTCACTTGTAAAATGCAACTCTTTATGTTATAAAACAGCAAATATTGAGGACTAGAAAATTAGCAAGGGAGCCAAGTTTCACTTGAGACCAGCCTTCTTTCTTATCATTATCGTTAGAGAAAACTGTCTGCTTGAGGGATTGTTGTGATTTGTAGCAATAAATCTCTAAAGAGTATAGGTGCTTTGAGCACAAGAATTGAACGTGATTAATTCCAGAGAGTGCTGGAGACACTTGATGGTTGTTCCTAGTATGTGTATTTCCCGACAAATAGATTCGGACTGTGAAAGTTGAATCCTGATGTCTGGTTGTTTTTTCTCTTCTTGCATAGTGTTAATGTACCGGGCTGAGGCTTTAGAAGATTTTACAGGACCGGATTGTCGTTTTGTGAATTTTAAAAAAGGTGACTCTGTTTATGTCTACTATAAACTGGAGGGAAGATGGCCTGAAGTTTGGGCTGGAAGTGTAAGTAAAAATTTTACATACTGTATTTTCCCAATTTTCCCTGGTTTGATTAGTACTGTAGATTTAAGTAACTGTTTTCACGTGGTCTTTGATGGTATTCACAGATCCTCTTTCAAGATGTGGGCTCTGTGTCCCCAACAGGCATCAGGCCCTGCATAGAGACTCGGCAGAGGCCTCAAAGGCCCAGCTGCCTTTTGCTCCCCAGCATCATGTTCCAGGTATTATCAGCCAGCATTGCTCCATACTTAGGAAAAGTTGAAATGGTGAAAACTGGGACGTTCTTTCCTTTTTATAGTAATGTGCTTTAATTTGCAAGCAAAAGAAATTAGCTTTGCTTTATGTAAGAAAAAAGATGGAGTGGTGGAGCAAATTCAAAGTAATGGTTCAGGAGTATCCCACAGACTTTAAAACAAGTTTACCCAAGACTCAACGTGGACAAGAAGTAAGCCAACTCCAGAATTTGACAACTAGAGTTGATTTTGAATCATGAGTCTCTCTGATTCAGCCAGTAAGAAGACTTCAGCTCCAATACTTCCCAATCTCTGCATTTCTGTGTCCCAGATTTGAAATTTCTAGAAGGAAGAACCTGATTGGCCAGCTTGTGTCCATTTTCTTCCTCTGGATCAATTAGCGTGATCTAATAGCAGACATAGCAAACCAGGGGCACCACTTCTTATGTATTGGCAGTCTTTCCCAGATGTTAATAAGGACCTCCTGGAAAATTTGGCCCCATTACCTTCCTGACCTCAGCTTCTACATGCTGCAGACACTGTGACCTCACTTTTCTTCAGAAAGGCCAGCCACTGTGCCTCAGGAACGTTCTACTTGCTCTTCCTTTGCGAGGCCCATTTTTCTGTTAAATAGCCACAAAAATCATTTTCTTTTTTCTCCTTTTTTTATTGAGCTGATGTTGGTTTACATTGTTTGTTTTTTGGAAGTGTAGGGTCCCCAACTTGAGGTGGTAGAACCATAGTGCACCCACCACGAGAGCACCCTTAGTCCACCTCCATGGTCCCCTGTGCCCCCTCCTCTCCCTCCCCTCTTTGTCCTCTCTCCTCTCCCCCTCAGGATTCCTTAGTTATATAGTTAGCTTTCAAGTGTTAGTTTTTAAGTTTCCTGAAAACAGGAAAATCCTTAAGTTCATTGCAACGAAAGGGAGAAGTTCTTGGGTTAATGCTTAATCTCTTTTAACTGTGTGCAAGATGGTGTTTCAGGCATTCGTATTTAATGTTGATGTTATGTGTAGCTCTTTTTTTCTAATTATCAATATTTGTGAAAAACTGGCGATGTAGGGAACAATCACCTAAACTTGTATCTGTTATTAATCTTACAAAAGCAAAGTGTCCTTTTCACTTTCGTGTGTGTTTGCTCAGTTTGCAGTGTCTGGGTCACCCTCTACCTGCTTTTCAGACACTTGCTCCTGGAGGTCCCCCAGGAGTTTGGTTCCCAGCCAGTTTTCTGGGTGGAAATCCGTGACTGCATCTGGCTTTGATGTTTGCAACAAGGAGACTCATTAGCGGTGGCCTGATTGAACAGCTTATGAGTTACTGTCCCTTCCTTTATAAAGAGTGTGACATGTGGACTGTTTACTGGCTTGAAATAGTGAAAGTCCCTGATGTCCTGAGGATTGTCCAAAATGAGAGAAATACCCAGCCCCACGTGGGAAAATGTTCACACTCAATAAAACAGCAAACAACAGATAGTAAGACTTGAGAAACCTGCTTTCTGAAAAATAGACTGAGGAATCCAGAAAGGCACAATCTCAGGCGAACCACTCTATACTTGGGGGAATCAATTTTGTTTCTTTCATTGTCTCCATCAATGAGATTTCTTGATAATCTTCTTTACTCTTGGGAATTTTTTGCCCTGTACCTACTTTTTTATAGAGTGGTTGAGTTTGAGCATTGAAATAAGTGAACTCCACTCGCCTTTTCCTACCTCCACACTTTTGCTCTTGATGGTATACACCTCTAGAAAGGTGTGGTATACCCTCTGTCTCCCTGGGCCCCAGTCACAGTCTGTCTGCCTAGGGCCGCATTGCCCACAGCACCAGCTGCACGGACCTTGGCTCGCTCTCTCCGTTGTTAGGTGGTGCTTTGTTTGCACGGGCCTGTCCTTCCTTTACAGCTGCGTGATACAGGTGGTGTGCGCCTGTATCGGCTGCTGGAAGGCGCAGAGCTCAGTGCTGGAGGGGCCCTGTCTTACCCATCCTCCAGGGGGAGTATTTCCTTTCAGGGCGGTCACGCTTCTTGACATTTGTCCTGATTATTGCTTATGCAGATTTTGTTCTCTTGAAATAATATTCTGCTGCTTTTTTCCTTTTTCAAATCAAATCAGCTGTCCTTGGCAGGGATGATATATGGAGCAAAATGAGACATGAAGATGATTTCTAGACCTGAAAGCTCAGATCCTGCGACATTTTAATAAGAAACAGGACCTCCTTCCCCCAGTGTAAAAGTGGAGTTCTATAGCCTGTGGTCTCAATGACAGAGAATACACGAAGAGAAATGTCTTTCCTTTCTCCACATATATTTTATTTCCTTCTCTTTTTTCCAGATTTTTCTCTTAATAAAAGTTTCCTGAGAAGGAAATGTATTCTCCCTCTGCCTCCCCTCTCATTTTGTGAGGCTTATACTTGAGCAGATTAAAAATTCTCACTTTCTTAAAAATGACTCATTTCTCTTTGTTCATTTTCATCCTGCAGTCTTTTGGTTTCTCAGAGCTTTCTGACTTCAGCTGCCCATGTGGCAGTTTTTAATTGCCCTATCTTATCTAATCTCAAGGCAGTATTCCACCACTACTACAGGCTTTCAGAGAGTTGCCAGATATAATAAGAGCACTCATAATGAGGATATTTTAGGAGTTAGTGATAATATAGTCTTCTTATTCTTTTTGTGCACTTGATCTGCATGTCAAACTCCTTCTTTAGTGATTGGGAAGAGATCTCCCTTTGAGACTGTAGCTAATAAAAGAGTGTCTGTGTCTCAAGAGGACACACTGCATATCCCTTAGCTGTTGGTGGTGTAGACAGTGGGCTTATTGGCTATAGAGATTATTTGTTTGATGTATGTATAGATAAGTATGAATTTTATTTTCTCCCGAAATACTTGAAAATCTAGTTTTTAAAAAGCTAGTATAACTCATAATAGCAATTGGTAGTAGTCTTTTGCTGTTGGGGGTCACACATTTCAGAAGTTTGGCATTCTTTTAGTTTTTTAATTTTCATCACTTCTGTCGATTGATTTAATAAAGATGTACAAATCCTGGTTTACGAGCAGTGCTGTAAAATGTGCAGATCAGTTCTTGCTGGAAGTTATTCGCAATTGGGTTTCTAGCCAGCTTTGACTTGCATAATTTCTAATCATATAAAATAAATTTGTCTTTTATGGAGCTTTTATCTGCTTCATACTTTAGGTTCCCCATGCTTGAGTTAACCGGAATGCCGAAAAAAAAAAAAAAACTTAACTGATTTTGAAAATGTTTACATTATTTTATACTTAATTTTTATGGGAATAATAATGAAATGTGGACTCATAACAACAGTTTCTCCCTTGTGGTTATAACTTCCTGTATCTGTATTTCTTCTCATGACTAAGAGTCTCTGATTTTATTTCTTGTGTAGAGGTTTGACTGCTATTTGTTTCTTTTGCCCATTATTTCACATAGGTGGGACGTACTTTTGGATATTTTCCAAAGGATTTAATCCATGTTCTCTACAGATACACTAAAGAAGAGTTACAAGTTCCAGCAGATGTGAGTTGAGGACTTTTTTATTTTTTTTTCCATTCTCAACTATAAATTTGTTTATAGATTCATAAGTTACATTCAGTGAACTAATTTTGAAAGGCCTTGAATTTGTTTTGGCCAGGAAAAATAAAAGCAAGTTAACATTTGTATATTGGATTTTAAGTTAGAATCAGACTGCCTTTAAAAATTAAAACGAAAGGAAAGGAAAGCTTGAAAAGCATTTACAGGGACTTTGTATTATAACATAACACTTATCTCTCACTTTGAAGCCAGTGTTCTTATACTGGGCTGTATCCTTTTATGTAGGCTTTTTCTTTGCTGTTTTATATGAGAAAAAATAAGATTCTGAAATTAGTTCAATATCTTTGTCATTAATTATTAAATTTTACAATGAATAATTCTTTTTATGAACAAAAGGAGATGGTATCCTGATTTAAAAACTACTTTTGGGATAACAGTTAGACCTCTCAGGTCTAATTTAACAGGATGCATTAATCAAACCCTAAATTATATACTAGGCCAGAAATGCAGGTTTGCAGGGGGTTTTGTTCATAATCATGGGGATGACATTACATTACAGATTTATAAAAGGGAATTTGAGAGTTTCTGGTGAGGTTCAGTCTCAGATCTGCAGGATGGGCGTGCACATCCCATAAAGCTTTTCCTTTGGGGCACCGACGGAAACTAGCCTTGTGGTAAAAGGATTTTATGTTCCAGCTGATTATTTTCTGGAGTTTTAAAATTGATAGTAATTGATGGGCACCTTCATTCACGAGTCTCTGAACAGCTGTGGAAGTTGCCTCAGAGCGTGCAGGCAGCTGGTCTGGGGCAGTTCGTAGATGAGACTGGCAGAATGGATGAAGTCATAGGAACACCACTGTCCTTAAAATTTCATGATAACCTTGAGGGTCACAAAATCAGCCCTGTTACAGTTTGGTCTCACTCCTAATGAAGAGATATATGTGTGAGACAGCCAGTCGTTGGTCCCAGAGACCTTGCTGGTTCGGATTCTGCCTTCTCTTTGGAACATCCATCATGCTTTTCTTTGTAGCTTGTAAATGCATGTGACGGAAAGACAAAGTCAACCAGCCCTAATACACTGGCCAAACCTCCTCAGACTATTATAAAAGTTTAGTTAGGAGACATTATCTCTGTTGTTTTTTAAACTTTTCTCCATTGTCCCTTTTATGTCAATTTGTTTATCAGTAAGAGGAAAGGAAGAACAGAGCTTTACACATATACCTGAAAGCAGATCTTAGTGACACCTAGACCCCTGGTTTACAATGCAATATATCCCTTACCAAATCTTGTTTTCAAGTCGTACTTGTTATAATTAAATGGAGTTCCCCCTTGACACCATGCTTTGTCCCTTTAAATTACTCCCCCCACTGCACGTACATGTATCTCAGTAGGATACTTCATAAGCTGATTTATCTTTCCTAACCCAAGGAAATTGAGTCAAAAGTTTGTTGATCTCGAGCCTGACAGCAAGTGATTCCGCTGGTTCTAGATGGGTAAGCTGAGAAGTGCAGCTTAGACAAAACAATGACAGAGAAACTGGCTGGTCTTCCAGGTTCTTGTGGACAAATTATTATGAGGTGAATTCCTAGAATATCAGTCATAGATGTTGGAAGTTGTGGGGGCCTAGTAAATGACACCTGACTTTCCTCTACTTGTGCTTAGAACAAATTGAGAGACCCAGGAGCCAGACAAATGGGAAACAAAATGTCTCCATTATTTATTGATAAAGCTTTTTGGCAAACATGGGCCAAGCATGTAGAAAGAATGGACTTTCTCACATGACGGTCTGTAATAAGGCCGACTACCCCGGCCATGTGTAGCGCCAGCCAACTGGGAGCATTCCCACAGCAGACTGTCTGAGTAAAACTGACAGTATGGAGGGGTAGGATGGAGGGGTAGGATGTGTTCCCTCCAGCAGGTCCCAAACAGAAAATGGGGAGTAGGGAATGGTGCAGAGCAGACTCCCAGGCCACTTTCCTCCCCTGGGAAAGATTGGAAGTGTTAAGTAGGAGTCTTTCTTCACGGATACAGGAAGCCAGGAAAAGTGGGTTCCCGCCTCTTATCTCCTGACTGTTCAACTACAGTCATTGCCCAAAGTTGACCCTCTAGAGCCAGACATGAATTTGAGGCTGCCTCTGTTATCAGCGTGGGGAGTTTACTCTTGTGACACTTGGTTGGTGATACACCACTCTTTTTCTTTGCTTCACAGGAGACAGATTTTGTTTGTTTTGATGGAGGAAGAGATGATTTTGATAATTATAATGTAGAAGAACTGTTAGGATTTTTGGAATTGCACGATTCCACAACTGGAGATTCTGAGAAAGCTGTGGGAAAATCTCCTGAAGTATCTGAGGAAAGTGACCCTGAACCTGAACTAGAAGACTTCAACTCAGAGGAAAGCAAAAGTCTATTCTTCGAAAATAATAATGAACTGGAGGACAGACAAGAGGGCCAAATGAAACAGTCCCATGTCAACAGTCAAACCCATCACGCTCAGGGAGAGAGGTCTGCATTTGAGCCCTTTGAAGAAATTCTGCATGATCAACTAAAAGTGTCAGAAAGTGAAAATAACAAAACCAGCAATAGTTCACCGGTCTCAACTGAACAGGAGAAGACTAATGCTTACAAACTTTTGAAAAAAGAAATGACTCTGGACTTGAAAACCAAATTTGGCTCAACTGCTGATGCCTTGGTCTCTGATGATGAGACGACCAGACTGGTTACTTCATTAGAAGATGATTTTGATGATGAATTGGATGCCGAATATTATACAGTTGAGAAGGAAGAAGAGGAGAATCAAGAAGACTTTGATGAGCTACCTTTGCTAACCTTTACACATGGAGAAGATAGAGAAACTCCAGGGAAACCAGGAATGGAGAAATACTCAACAGATAAAGAGCAGAATCTGAGCCAAGGAGATACAGCTAGGGAAACTCAGCTCGCTGGCATCAATGACCCTAAAAATATATTAACAACCTGGGAGGACACTATGGTCTCAGTTGCTACAGGAGGGGAGGACAAAACAGGTCTAGATTCAGAGCATTCTAAGACAGAGGAAGGGAAGGAAGGGGCTGATGCACTGGTCCCAGAGAGCAAATGGGGGAAACCATCAGCAGCGAAAGATAATACTGACCCTAAAAAGGCAGGAGATGTTCTTCTCTCAGTTGCAGAAGTCTCTAAGACAGATACTGACAAAGGACTAGAAGCAGACACAGAAATTCACACTGAAGGAAAAGAAAAGAAAGTGGAATCCAAGCGGAGCCTGGTGAAAGATGACACAGAGGCTGAGAAGCAAGAAGTTGTGACTGTGCCCAGTTTGACTCAAAGCAGCAACCACAACTCTCGGCCAGCCCCTGGAAAGGGAAAAGAAACATTAAAATCAGCCTTTGATAACAAAGAAAGTGATCCCAAAGTAGCAGTTGTTCAAATCTCAAAGGAAATGCTCAGGGAGGAAAAGCCTGGAGAGCAGATTTTGGGAGGGGTCTCAGAGAGCAGAATGGCACCTCCAGCCACAGGGAAGCAACTGGACGGAGAAAAGGTGAAGCAGGAATCCACTGATGTTGCAGCGCTCGAAGGAGATAATCAGCATAATGCATCCCAAGACCTTGTGCAGGAAGTCACTGTGGCCAGAAGTGGACCAAAAGCACACCCACTTTCGGTGGAGCATCCAGATGAAGCATTTAAAGAAGAGCAGCTCCTGCAAACCCAAAATCAACCCCGATTCTCGTCTCCAGATGAAATTGGTTTGCCAAGAGAGATGGAAGAGGACGTTCCCATCTGGGGAAGAAACCTTTCCAGGCATGAAGAAAGAGAGGTGGCTGCTGCGGCTAGTAAGCACATAGATGAGGAGACGAGTCTCTCGAAGGACGAGGTGCGAGAGGAGGCCTCTGATGAAGAGTCTGTTCTTCACAGTCCGGTGCCTGGTACCTGGGCTGGAGGAGCTGCAGGCCACACTGTGGGTGTAGGAGTGCCAGGGCTCCCTCCTGAAGAACCGGGAGCAGAAGATGATGACCCCCCTGAAGAGCTCCTGGAGGATGAAAATGCTGTAAGTGCAAAGCAGGCCCAGGCAAAACCCCCTGAGGTGCAGGACAGCCTGTTAGCTGTCAACCTGCACGTCCCCGAAAGAGCTACTTTAGGC
Source organism: Scalopus aquaticus (assembly GCA_004024925.1). Classification (NCBI taxonomy): domain Eukaryota; kingdom Metazoa; phylum Chordata; class Mammalia; order Eulipotyphla; family Talpidae; genus Scalopus; species Scalopus aquaticus. The sequence goes on along the minus strand of PVIJ01005972.1, from coordinate 58,502 downwards.
ACTGTTAACACTGATCCAGAAACTGAAGAAATCAGAGAAACTAGTGTGATTCTGGAAAGTGAAAGAAAAAGTGAAATAGGGGACAAAGGTATGGAATCTGTAGGCAGGGGACTGGGTAGTATAGTGGCTGAAAAAGAAAGCTCTCTTGTGGGTGAGGAAGCCCAGAGTCCCCCTGAAGTGAATGACTCCCCTGACATGAAGAAAAATCAGACTCCAAAGTTAGGGGAAATGTTTAAGAATAAAGACTCTGCCTTTCTTCAAGAAGGTGACCCCCAGGACCTCCCAAAGACCTCCAATCTTGCCCAGAAGCCTGGGCCAGAGGAACTCTCAAAGGAAGACCAGAAGGTCTCAGAGGAGAAGTTGATGGGCACAGAAAGCCAGGGGTCTGCTTCTGAGGAACTTGAGAAGGACCTGTCCCACAGGACTCCGCATATAGAGGCAAAGCCGGAGCATAGTGACAGCATGAAAGACTTGCCCATAATAAGCAGCTTCTTTAAAGACCAGCAGTCTTTGCAGAGGTTCCAGAAGTACTTTGACGTCCATGAGCTAGAAGCCATGTTTCGAGAAATGGCACTAAAGCTGAAGGCAGCGCAACAGGACAGCCTGCCTTATAATGTAGACAAAGTCCTAGACAAGATCTTTCGGGCTTCTGAGTCACATATCCTGAGTGAAGCAGAGAAAATGCTTGATATTCGTGTTATGGAAAATGGAGACCTGGGAATGAAGGACAATAACATATTTGAAGAGGCGGCTGTGCTGGATGATATTCAGGACCTGATCTACTTTGTCAGGTACAAACACTCCACAGTGGAGGAGACGGTGCCACTGGCAACAGCACAGCCTCCCGAGGATGACTGGGGTGGAATCATGGAAGGTAAAGTTCCTGCCTGTGGCCTTGCAGTGGGGCGCGAGACGGGTGTATGTGCACCTCAACTTTATTTGTAAAGCCCTGTCCAGAGTTGACATTCTTCCTGCCATCCTGTTAGGCTGGAGCATGGATAAGGATCTCTTGCCCTATTTTCCCTTAGGGGGTGTTGAGAACAGTAGCATTGTCAAAGGGACCTTTAAGAGATCTAAACCAGAAAATGATGCACAAAGTAGATCTGTTAAGGTACAGATTTCATGGGAAAGTATGACAGGTGTTTATTGAACATTGTTCATATCATCATATCCATCTATTTTCTCTATCCCTTTTATCAGCCATCATCTATCCATCCCTCCCTCCATCCCAGTTTTTCTCTCTTTTTGAGCACAATTTCTTAATCATAAGATAACCTCTGTCCTACCAAGGACTGACCTGCATAATTTTTAAATCAATACCTTGCCTGAGATCCTTCATTTCCCCAACTTTCATCTTTTGGAGATGCATGTTCTTTATTGCCTTTTTGGAGCAGTTGGATAGGTCAGTTAAATTCTCCTGCACCCTTGCCTTCTGGAATTCAGACAAAGTTGGAACCAGGATTCAGAGGATTCTAACTCTGCTTTTGACGCCTAGAAGCCATTCAGTAGATAGTTGTTGAATTGACCTGGCACCAGTGTTCTCACCTAAGCTGATTCCGTTTTCCATGCTCTTTACACCCATGCTTTTCAAACGGAGGTGTTTGAATCCATGGTTTATAATAGAGTACTGAGACAGTAAGGCCACAGGATAAATGTCTTTCCAGAGTGCCAATTTTTCATGAGAATTTGGAGAGTGGAATATTTTGCGTTTAATCAAAGCAGATGTATTATGGATTAGGGTGCAAAAACCCACATGAATTTTCAGGGTGAACTATCAGCTTCAAAAGAAATCTTTGGTGTGAGCCATGCTGGGCTATGCCCCAAGCCCCTTAGGAATGAAACAGGTTCACTTTCTGACTCTTCATGGGATGTAATTGAGAATATTTGCAAGGCATATCAGCAAGCAGCCATGTATGATTCCCTCATCTGTACTAGTTTTGTGAGACAAGCATGCCGGTAGGCAAGAGTTCAGCTTCTTTCTGTAAGAAATAGATGTTTCCTATTTCTGCTCTTGACGGGAAAACTATCTTCTGTACAATGTACAAAAGACGTGTGTGTGGCCATGTGCAGGTTTGCTGAGGGAAATTAGGTTATTGAAGCCCCTGCTGTAAATGTATTTATTTATGAAGTATTTTGGAATAACGATTGTCAATTTTATTGTATAGATTAGCCATCTCTGCTGTGAGATGAAAGCAGCTGCAGTTCTTACCGCCCTGCCCAGTGCTGCTGCACGGACGCCTGCAAGGAGGGCGGTGGCAAGGTGTCTGCTGCGGAGCACAGTGCTGCCCAGTGGGAGGAGCTGAATGGGGGGCTCATCAAGCACTCTTCTTCCCTGCAGACCTCCAACCACCACTTGAAGATACCGTCCCACACGGTGAAACAGAAGAGCTTAACATGCAGACTCCCGGGGAGCCCAGCCATTGGGGTCAGCCAGTGACCAGTGACCCTGGGACCTCAGAAGTGTCCCAGAAGCCAGATACGGAGACCGAAGCAGACCCAGGTAAGCCATGCTAATTTTTCTCTGCAGGGTGGAAGCATATCATGAAGACCTTACTGGGGAGGAAATAGAAGAATAACACAGGGGTGAAAGAGCTTAAAACGAGAACTGAGAGGAATGAGAGAAAAGCAGGAGCTGAGACCAAAGGAGGTGACACTAGGAAAGAGGCCAGAGATTGTAACTAGCCTGGAAACCACTGTTTGGCTATCATTAGCTTATGTAAATAATTTCAGTCTAAAATACTATTCTTAAAAAGCCTTATGCTCTAAACCATTTTCAACCAGACCAACATCATCAGCAACTCGGGGGTGGAGACCAGCAATCTGTTTTACAAGCCCTCCGGAAATTCTGATCTGTTGAAATTAGTTTGAGAACCACTGCTATGAAACTCACAAATTGTATTTTTCTTCTCCAACCCCTTCTCTCCAACCCCCACCCCCACTTCCCCAGAAGGAAAGGTTGGTTCTTAATTTGCCATCTGGACTTGGTAAAACCTTTTTCAAACCACAAAGGGGTATTTATGTCCAGGTGTCTTTTTACCATAAGATCATAGAAAGGCTGCTGAACACTGCAGAATGATTTGGCAGTGTGGATCCACTCTGTGAGAGGTACTTGATCCCAGAATTCAGTAAACATCCCAAGGGATGGGGGGAGGGGGGAAGGGGATTGATTTGATTTGAATTAAGAAAGTTTTTTTAAAAAGAAAAAACACTGTGACAGTCTCAGTGGCTTTCTGATGCTCACGTAGCCCACCCATTTTGCTAGTCAGTGAACAGCAATTGTGTATCTGTACAACTTGAACACATGATGTCATTGCTGTTTTTGTTTTAGCAGTTAGTCTGTAAGCACAGGTCCAGCAAGACCTGTGATGCTGCTCCAGGCAGAGAGGAAATGACCTATCAGAGGCCTCCATGTCAGAGGATGTTACATTCACATGTATTGTTCTCCACTTCTAACCTCAAAAATATCCTGCTTGTTGAAAATGAGCCACATGCTGTGAAGACTTACTACTTTCAAAAACTTTCAGGACTAGGAAAAATTCTTGCAGAATTAAAAACAGAATTTTCTGTCCTGCCCCTTACGTTCAACCCCAAAATGATAACAGCGTCCTTTGCAAGGTTATCGTCCCAAATGTCCCTTCCTACCCTCAGACTGAGTGCTGAACCAAGGGGGGACACTTCCCCAGAGGTCAGGTTCAGAGGGGAATGTGAAGGGGGTCCCAGGTTGGAGGAGAACTGAGTTTCTCACATGTGCTTGCTGGACTTCAGGCTGTTTGCACAAAGTACCCAGAGCCCAAACCCACACTGAAATCCCCTCCCTACCACCTTCCACACAGGAATCCTTCCTGGCGTCAGTGGACTCCTACCTCTCGCACAGAGCGCCAAGCCAGGCCACTGCCCCGTAAGCGATTCCCCGTAGTCTACCTCGGCATTGCCCGTACTCTCTGTTGTATAGCTCTGTCCATTCAGCGCCATTACTGGGTGCCTGCCAGGTGCTAGGCTCTGCATAATAAGCCTGGGTGCATCCCTCTGACAAGTCCGCAAATTGATTCTTTTATACTCGTTCTTTGCCTGCAGTGTCTTAATACAGTGCCTCGCCAGCACAAAATAAATATTGGGCAGATGGGACATTGTCTATATGGAGAAAGCACAAATTTGCATTTTTTCCACTTCCCATAAGTAAATATAGTTGAGATAGCAGTGGATTGCCAGCAGTGAGATGGGAGGCCCTGAGAAGGGTCTAGTTGCTTGGGTGTAATAGAGGTTATGAGGCCTTTAGTGGGGATTCAGATTTTTTTTTTCTCTGTATAATTGTCTATAAGAGAACTGTATATCCGACACGGTAACTGGCTTTCCATAAATAGTGAAAATGAAGAGAAATAATTCTTACTGTAAAGCATAAAATACTGTTTTCCCCCTCAATTTTAGGGATAATTAGAACAGAAGCCACACCTGTTGTTGATGTAAGAGAGCACCCAGAAGCAATTGCTGAGGAACCAGCCAGTGGCACACTTTTATTCTCTTCATTCATATTTTATTTAACCAAGATGGTAAGTTTGACCGATACAGTATCTTCAGATAGACTGTTGATGATCCAGTTTTGTTTTTTTTAAGATTTATTTATCTGTACAAGAACTGGGGTACAGGCCAGAGGTGAGGGGGTTCACCAGAGTCAGAGTGGGGAGCAGAACAGGTGGATCTACTGAGATACACTGCTGAGAGGATCAGCAGGCAAGGCAGGAGTGGTCTGCTGCGCCATATGGGAGGCTCCCTGGCTGGGGACTGAACTCATGCTGCAGTGGCTGGTGATAGCTTCATAGCCCTGAAACTTAACCCCTGTGCCCCCTGCGCCATCACGGAGGCCCTGATGATCCAGTTTTTTTTTTTTTAAAGATTTATTTATGCATACAAGCATGGGTACAGGCCAGAGGCGTGGAGCAGCGAGAAGGTTCACCAGAGACAGAGTGGGGAGCAGAACAGGCAGATCGACGGAAATACACTGCTGAGGGGAGCAGCGGGCAAGGCAGGAGAGGTCTGCCCTGTGGGAATCTCCCCGGCTGGACATCGAACTCATGGTGCCGCTGCTGACAGCTCCACAGTGCAGCGCCTAACCGCTGTGCCACCAGGGAGGCCCAATGATCCAGTTTTTAAATTAACTTTGAGCATGAAGAACTTAGTGTCTTGATGAAAAGGACTCTAGTCCATTGAAGGGGACCTAAACAGGCCACAGGGCATGCCTGGGATGGGTTCCACTCAGCACTTAGCAGAGGGTTTGCTGCCTGTCAGCAGGGCGCAAACACGTAGTGCTTCTCCTCAAGGGCCTTCCAGGCCAGCAGGGAGATAGAGACATTCACCTGGAACATAAGATTGCGGGCAGGATGAGGTTACCCACGGTGTGCAGGGTGTCCAGAGTTGACTGCAGTGGGAGGAGGGTCTGAGAGGGTCAGAAGTGAGTGGCATTTGTTCTGAGCAAGTTGAAGGACAAAGGGGAGTTTGACAGGTAGTTTGTTGGTGAATACTAGTACTGGGAAGGGGTTGGGAGTGGGGTGGGCCCAGACAGAAGTAACCTGAGCAGAGAGCTGGAGGCACAAAGAGAAGGTACTTTGGGGGAGCTGGGGAAGCTTAGTTGTGTGGCTGCATTGTAGTGTTAGAGGGTGGTCTTCTGGAGACAAGCTTAGTTGAAGGGAGTTGTGTATCCGTTGTACATCATCCTAATTGGTGTTAGACTGTTAGAGATAAGGATCCTTTGAAAGTTTTAAGCAAGAAAAGATCAGCTTTGTTTCTTAGAAAGAGTCATTTATGGCAGAGTATGTGCCTTCCTCTAAAAGATGTCCTGATCCAAAGGAGACCTTTACACTGAGTTCCTGAGGACGTAGCTCCCCCTTGTGGTCTTTGTTGCAGTCGGACTTTTTCTTGGAGATGAGCTTTCAATGAAGGCAAAGTTGCCCTTCGCATTATCGGGTATCCCCTCTATCAAAAACGTTTTTCCTCTGGTTTCCATTACTTCCAGACTTGTGTAAGAAAGGGGGTTTTGTTTGGTTGGTTGGTTCTGTAAAAAGCCTGGGTTTTGAAAAGCGAGAATGATCCCACTTCAAATTTCAGATTCGTCATTTAGAAGCTTGAGCAGTTACTGAACTAAGGACCTCAGCTTCCTCTTCTTTAAAATGCAGGTAATTCAGACTCCAGTTGTTGTCCAGAGTAGATGAGTTGCCAGTGTGTAGCGTAGCGTGTGCCTAGCACTCTCTAGATCTCATCCTCTTCCTACTTCTCGCTTTGATGGGCAGTAGAGACAACAACTACCTGGGAGATCAGGAGAAATGCCATCAGGATGGGAACGCTGGAGGAAAACAAATTTGTCCAGTTTTCTCCATGGTTGGGTGGTCGGTGGCAGCTCTTCAGCTGAGTATGGCCCTTATAGTTAGAATAATGAAGTTTTCGCTTATTCAGTGAATCAGTGAGTGTCAGAACTCAGAATTTGAGTATTTGAATGAATCATCATTCCTTAAAAATTCTAACAGCCACCAGATACAGGAGGAATTCTTCATTTACTTTATTTGGAAAGATAGCAGAGCCTTCTCTAGGCCTGGGCTGAGAGAAGGTGGTTGGTGTAGGATGTGGCCTCTGCTTGATGGGAGAGAACACACCTAAGTGGAGAAAAAAGGATGCAATGTTACAGAGTAACACTGATTTGAAAGGTATTGTCAAGAAAGCATTCCAATGGCCCATGTGAACACAGGGAAAGTGTGTAATTCTGGTTTCTAAAAGGCTGAAGAAAAGGGCACATTAAAAACAGATGAAAAGTGGAAAACTGGGAAATGTTTATGTAATAGTTTTTGTGAAGTGTCAAAAAAAGCTCATTTGATAGATACTTGTTAGTCCTCGAGTCCTGGGATGCTGACTTGGTGGGTTTTACTTGTAAATGCCAAGGTCTGAAAGTTCATCTGTTTCGTATACAACTCCTCAGACACCTGTCTTGCAAATAATTTCTTTCAGTGTATGACTTGACCTTAACATTGTCTTTTGAAGAGCACGTCTTAAATTTTGATGAACGCCATTTTATTAATTTTCATTTTTATGGTTAGTACTTTTTGTTTCCTGACTAAGGAATTTTCTCATGTTTTCCAGAAGTTTTATAGTTATCCTTTTCATGTTTCAGTTTGTGATTGAGTTTAATTTAGTTAATTGTTGTGAAAGGTGTAAGAGTAAAGTCGAGTTGCATCTTTTACCTCCACGTAGACACAGTTGTTTCTTCTCAATTCAGATGACCTTGAGTTTACCATCCGTTGAGCATCTATAGGCCCCTCTTTCTGTGTTCTATTCTGTTCTGCCCTAAGACAAGACCACACTTTTTTGATTACCACAGCTTTATAGTAGGTCTTGTAGTAGTAGGGTAGTTATTTTGCAGAATTGTTTTGGTCATTGCAGTTCCTTTGCATTTCCACATAAATTATAGAATCAACTTATAAATTTCTCCTTAAAAGGCATGCTGAGATTCGGATTGTTGTTATATTGATTTTCTATGTAAGCTAATTGAGTCTGTCTTTTGTGTTGCAAATTCTTGGTGTGTTTTTGTGGATAGATTAGCCTGCTGGTTAGTGGATACATTTTCCTGCTGTTGTTTTACATCTAAGGCTTTTTTTTTTTAGGTACTAAGCACTGTGAATGTTACATTATTGAGTGCCTGTTCTTAGTGGTTGCCTTTCAAGTGTTTGTTTTGCCTAGGCTGTTACCTTACTTATGGATTACTTTTAGTTTTAGCATGTTAAAGAGGGGTGTATGGACTTTACTCCAGAGCTGCTTGCCACTGCTGCTAAGATTTGATTCTTATGGAATCCCCTGAATGTCTTGAGCTTAGAGCACTGTCACTTCACTCTGACCAGCTGGTACACAAATGTTGGTTGGTCCTCCCACCACCCTTCTCCTCAACCCTCTGAACTCTGGGAATTGTTCAGTTTCCTGGTTCTTTTCCTGTAGTAGTCTTTGTGCATCCTCAAGGAATTTGACATTATACAGGTGCTGCTCTGGTGCTGCCTCTGAGAGAAAGCGATTGCAGATTTTTGGACATTCTGTACTTTGCAGCTCCACCTTCTCCTTTTCCCTGCACACTTCTACCTGGAGGTGGAAAGCTGGTTGATCACAGGACTCGTCTCATTTGTTTCTCGTCTCTTTGAAGTCACAGTTGTATGCTGCCTATCTTTTTTTTTTTTTTTGTCTGAAAAACTTTTTTTTTTTTCATATATTTTATCCAGTTTTCTAGCTGTCTTCAGTGGGAGGGCAAGTATCACACTACTCACTGTCTCTTTTTTTGTGGTTGTCACAATGCATTCGTTGAAGACATTGTTTGGCTTCTCAGTGGCCTTTATGGTTGGAGTGTGCTAACTGCATCACCTGGTATAAATGGACATGACTGCCTGGGCCTCTACATTTTCTGGGAATCAATAATCAGATTCAGGTCCAATTTTGGGGGCAAGAATAGTTAATAGGAGATGTATACTTTTGTCAGGAGACATCTTAAGTCTGGGTTGGTATCATTGGTGACACTGAATAGCCTCATTAATATATTATAGTGTGCAAAATGGTGCTAGTCTGATTGTATCATTCTGTCTTCATCTAAAGGCTGCAGTATTTCTTCCTAGGGAAACTTCTAATCAACAGTTCTTTAAACTGAGAATTGATTTGTTTAGTTAAGGAAGAATAAATATTTGATTCTATGTGTTTCAAAATAATGAGTTGTCTTCCTTGCATTATCCAAAAAAGCACAAATGATTTTTTTTTTGTTTCTTCTATTTGTTTCGAAGAACCATTATGTGTCATGGATTCACCACAGTGGTCATTCTTACTATTGCTCACTTTATCCCACCATTACTGGGAGCCTCTCCAGCTTGATTCCTGGGCCCCATTGACACCCCCTACTGGTCCTTGAAACCGTGTTTGCTTCCTATTCTGACAACATATACCAAGCTCATCTTGTACACTTCTTCCCCAGATCTTGAAGTAGCTATTTCTCTAAAGAGCCTTGGTTCCTTGTACTGGGAAATGGTATTTAGAAACTAGCTTCTGGGTACTAAGATTGCTGATCAATATAGTCAACACAATCTCAGAGTTCCAGTGAGATTTTCTTGTATAAGGTAACAAGCTGATTCTACAATTCATATAGAAAAATCCAAAGAATCTATGCTAGTGCAAACACAATTTGATTTTAAGACTTCTTATGAAGCTATAATAATTAGGATAGCATAGAATCAGTGAAAAGCTAGAGATAATTGGAACAGAATAGACAATCCAGAAATAGACCCATGAAAATATGGCAGTGGATTTGTGAAAAAGAGGAGGAAACAATTAAGTGGAGCAAGGAAAGCCTTCCCAACAAATGATTGTGGGACTGTTGGAAATATCCATGGATCAAAACTGATCCATTTCAAAATACCATCAAGTGAATGAAAAGACAAGTTACAGAATAGGAGGAATCATCACAAAGCAGATGTCTGAACTCTCAAAACTCATAAATAGGAAAAGACATACCCCAGTAAAATACCACTTAACCAAGTATGAGCGGATAACAAATAAGCATTTTGAGAAATGCTCAACATCCTTACTTATCAGGGAAATTCAGATTTAACTCACCATGAGCTATCACTACACACTTAATTAGAATGACTAATATTGAAAAGATTGACTATACCAAGTGTAGGGTGAGATGTGGAGGAACTGGAAATATCATATACCACTGGTGGGGACGTAAGTGATACAACCACTTCTGGAATACAGTTTGTCAGTTTTTTAAAAAGCTAGACATGTACCTGTAAAATGAGCCATCCTGGGCTAATAAGCCTTTACCCAAGCAAATAAATTTTACATCTATAGAAGGACTTGATCCTAGCAGCTCCATTTGTGACAGCCCAATATTGGAAACAACCCAAATGCCCTTAAACAGGTGAATAAATTTTGGGGTAGCCATGCAGTGAAAGGGTATTAAAAAGGAATGACTGCAATACGAACAAGTCTCAAGTTACGCTGAGTGAGAGAAGCCAGAGAAAATAGAAAGCACAGTATATTATCCTGTATATAAATCTCTAGGAAATGCAAAGTAATCTATTGTAACACAAATTCTACTTGGTGGGGCAGTGCGGGTACAAAGGGCAGGAGCTGGGATCACCAAATGTATGACAATTTTAAAGTTCTTGATTTATTCACCATCTTGAGCAGGATGATGGCTTCACAGATGTATTCATGTTAAAGCTTGTCGAGTTATGCACTTTAGATATGTATAGTTATTGCCTGTCAGTTTTACCTCAAAGCTATGAAAACCAAAACCAAAACATTCATCTCACATTACTTTCTTAGATAAAAGGTAGTAGCCTATACTGGAAACCATACCCTGGCAATACATAGAATTACTTGAATTTTTTTTTTTCCCCCAGCCCCATAGAGGAATACACTGTGGTGTATCTGGTAAATCTTCTATTGGTGGACATTTTAGTTATTTCGTCTTTTGTTGTAAAAAATGATGCTGAACTAACGTAGTTCTGTCCATAGGTCTTTTCAGTATTTGTTGTATCCCCAGTACTTCTGAGCTAGATATTTAGAAGTGGGATTGTAACATCGGCATGTAAAATATACAGGTAACTTTGGGAAATGTTGCTAAAACCCTATTGAAAGGACTTGTATCATTCACCAACAGTTTGTTGTCAGATGTTGGTTATCACAGTTGAAGTTCAGTTAGTATCTTACTGTGTATGAGACAGAGCACATTTCAAATGTCAGCTATTCCCATTTCTTTTTCTGAGAACTGTCCGTTCCTTTTCAGTCCACTTTTCTATAGGTTTGCTAGTGGTTTTCCTCTGTATTTGTAAAATTCTTCATATTTTAGAAATATTAATCTTATATCTGTAATATTGTTACAAATATTTTTCTACAGTTGTCATTGTCCAGAACTTATTTTGCATTTTTTTTGTAGGCTGGACAAATTTTTTAATTAACCAAGTTTACAAATCTTTTCCCTTGGATTTTGAGGCATGGTTAGGAAGATTTTGCCCACACACCACTAAGAAATTCACCTATAATTTTTCTAGTACTTCCTATTTTTTAGGTTCAGGTAGGTCTCTGATTCACTTGGAATTTATCCTTATGAATTTTCATATGGTTACTTAGGTATGCCAATACCACTTACTAAACAGCCATTCCCCCTGCCCCAACTTTTTTATTGTGTCCCAAATTTCCAATGCAATTGCATCTATCTCTAGATTTTCTGTGTTTTTCCAGAATATGTCTGCATTCTTGGGCCAGTGCAACGCAGAACCAGCCTTCCCAGCCTTCACCTCTTCTTCCACCCCTCTGCCACCTCTCTTCCTGGTTAGGAATTCCCTGTTCCTCCTTGCTTGATTATTCTTCTGAATGACCCTTGTGGTCACCTAGAAGACATATTTAAAGATCTGCAAACACTGTTCCCCCAGGGTGAAACATGCTCTGTGTCCTGGAGTTTTAGAGTAATTTCCAGACCCTTCCTTGCTCCTCTTGGCCCCACAAGTGACTCCACAGGCACTTGGCAGTGACTGGCCTCCTCAGAGTAAGACTTTCTGAAGGAGTAGCAGAGAGAATGTGAGCCCTACAAGGTCTGAAAGGAATGAAGCCCTCAGGGGCCTGGAGGGGCCAGAAAGGCCAGAGAGCCATGGTCCGGATGGGCAGTGGTTCCTCTCAGTCCTGGCTTGGGCAGCCAGAATTTGGGTCTTCTTCAGGTGCCCAGGGACCCGCTCTGGGCTTTGCAAGGGGCTGGTCCAGTCCACTTTCCTCCTCCTTTCTGGTCCTTCTCCTCAAAGCTCCCAGACTCTTAGATCGCATGCGGGCTCACAGTTCCCATGGCAGCCAGCATCTGTTTGCCCACCCCCACCCGCCAGGCTTGGTCTCTCCCGATCCCCGACCCCCGGCCCCGCCCGCGTCCGCAGGCATTGGTCTCTCCCGCCGTCCCCCGCCCGCAGGCGTTGGTCTCTCCCGCCTCCCCCCGCCCGCAGGCGTTGGTCTCTCCCGCCGCCTCCCCGCCCCCGCCCCCGCCCGCAGGCATTGATGTCGCCCGCATCCCCCGCCAACGGGCGTTAGTCCCACGCGCCGGCCCCGCCCCCTGGGCTTCTGTGCGCTCATTTCCGCCGGGCAGCGTCTGTGACGTGCTTTGCGCTCTCTGGCACTAGAGTCCGCAGTTGGCAAGGCGAAGTTCGCCGTGTGGTTAGTGCCCCTGAGCTGGCGCTTTCTCTCAGAGGAAGCGGTCTAGGGGCGGGGTCCGGCGCCGTTCGGCGGGGATGCTTCGCCGTCCGGACGCCATGGACTCCATTCCTGCTACTGTGCCTTCCGCACCTGTTTCTCCGGGAAACCCGGAGCTTCTGGGATCGTTTTCGATGCTCTACGCAGCCCTGATAACCAGGCTCCTGGAGGTGACAAGGCTCCCCGGCCCGGCGGGCGGGTGGGCGCGTCCTGAGCCAAGGGGGAGGGAGACGTGGAGCGGCAGATCTGCGAGGGGACGGAGGGAGTGTGGCGAGCTTGTGTCTAGTGCTCGCTTTTGATCGAGAGCCGGGCGCTGTGTTACTCTCTGATAGGCGCCAACACCCCCGAGTTCCAGACCCCTAACAGGTCCCGTCGCCTTGACACCGGGCGCTGTGGGGCTCGGAGTCCAGCCGGCCGGCACCGTGAGCGCGTAGCAGCCTTGCAGACGGTGCGGAAGTAGGCAGGTGTTCAGTGCGCCGCCCTGGATTGGTTAATGTCGAGTCACTGAATTTTACCAACTACACTTAAACTCAGACCAGTCTAGACCAGCAGCTGTCCCCACTCGCTCAGCGCGTGTCTATATGAAAGTAGAATTAAGATTGAAAATCTTAGAGGGGTGCCTCCCCGGTGGTGCAGCGGTTGAGCGCTGCGCTGTGGAGCTGTTGCCAACGGCGACGCGAGTTCGACGCCCGGCCGGGGAGAATCCCACATGGTGCGGCAGACCTCTCCTGCCTCACCCGCTGCTCCCCTCAGCAGTGTACTTCTGATCTGCCTGTTCTGCTCCCCACTCTGTCTCTGGTGAACCCTCTCGCCGCCCCACGCCTCTGGCCTGTACCCCAACTTGTATGTATAAATAAAAAAAAAAAAGAGAAAATCTTAGAGGGAAAGCACATTATCCATTATCGATTTGATTTTACTAGAGGCCATAAACATGATTATCTCTACAATATGTTCCTTGTTTTTTGTTTTGTCTAATGTGACTTTAAAGTCATAAAAAGCAAAGAAGAGCAAAGTAGGATCCAGAGGCTTTCTGGATGTGTATTTAATAACACTATGTGCTAGTGGATTAGCATACTGGAAATAGACTCACCTTAAATACTTTAAACACACTTAAAGCCAAACAAGAAGTGTTGGCTGTCAGTATTCAGTCTTTATTGAAGCAGTGGAAACCATTGGAGACTTGAGATAGTTACCTGGTGGTGATGGTTATAGAACTTTTGTGAATGTCTCCTGTGATACTTTACTGTGATTTCTTTAAGATTTCCCATTTTTTTCTCTCTTATTTCTATTTCAGCTAGTTGCTAAGTTGCCTGATGATGTTCAGCCTGGGCCTGATTTTTATGGGCTGCCGTGGAAGCCTGTACTCATGACTGTTTTCTTGGGAATTGTTTCATTTTCTGTTTTCTTCTGGAGAACTGTTCTTGTTGTGAGTAAATTAAATTAAGATAATTTATACTTTGATTCATAATACAAGAGCTATTTTGTAATAACTGATCCTTTTATTTATCAACTTGAACACAAATTAATGCTTATTACTCACACTAGCCTTGTAAAATAATTTGTATAATCTTTGTTGGTAAAGACGTAAGTGAAGACAACAGGTGTATAATCTCAATCGAAAGACTATAAATCTCATATCAAAACTTACAGGATTCATGTATCCTTTCGGATTAGTGTTTTTGTGTCTTTTGGGTATATTCCCAGTAGTGGTATTGCTGGGTCATATGGAAGTTCCATTTCTAGCAGTTTGAGGAAACGCCATACAGCTTTTCATAGTGGTTGGATCAATTTGCATTCCCACCAGCAGTGTAGGAGAGTTCCTTTTTCTCCACATCCTCACCAACATTTGTTGTTGCCTGTTTTATTAATGTGCGCCATTCTCACTGGCGTGAGGTGGTATCTCATTGTGGTTTTAATTTGCATTTCCCTGATTATAAGTGATTGTTTATAATAGCTAAGGTATGGAAACAACCCAAATGCCCAAAAATAGATGACTGGATCAAGAAGATGTGGTACGTATACACAATGGAATACTATTCAGCATTCAAAAAAAAAAACACATGCAATTCGCAGCAACATGGATGGACCTAGAGGGGATCATGATCAGTGAAATAAGCCAGAAAGAAAGAGAAAATTATCGAATGGTTTCACTTATAACAGGAATATAGGGGAGCCAAATAAGAAAGCGACATTCAGCAGGGAAGGAGGGGAGGGGGAGGGCTCAAGAGGGGGGAAGAGGGGAGCACGGATGACTTTGGTGATGGCTCCACGGGTGAACAGGTGGTGGGTAACTTATGGGGAACACACAATAATGTAAAAGATACGAATAACAAAAATAAATATCTATTTAAAAAAAAACTTACAGGATTAGTGTTAGTAGAATTGGGAACTCTTAACAGCTATCTTGTAAAGATGTATCAGAAATCTTAAAAATGTCCATAATCTTTTATATAGTCTAATTCCCACTGTAGTAATCTACCTAAAAAAATAGCCAGCTATGCCTTAAAGAATCTTGTATGACGATATTCAGTGGAACAGTAATTCTTACGGCACATCCCAAATGATACATAGTAGAGAACTGTTAAATTGCAGTATTGTGTAATTTGATAAGGATGATTACGCAGCTCAGAAAATGTTCACAGTTAAATATCAAGTGGGAAAAAAAGCAGAATCCAAGACTTTTAAGCATAGTTAGATCATATATTATGTAAATACATAATGTCCATGCAGAAAAAAATGGCTGAATGGAAATAGAACCAACTTGTCAAAATGCTTATATCCAGGGGACTAGTAATTTTTCAGTATTTTCTTGTATGTATATGTATTTTGCTTATGTATGTGTATGTCCAACATGCTTAATGATTATACTGGATGTCATTCTGTTTCATAGTTATCTAACATAATTGGGAGAAAATTGTTCTCTATAAATGAACTTTTCAGATGAAAAGCTGTAGTTTCTGTTCAGGCATAATAGTTAAAGTGCTTATAAGGATTGGATACATGTCTTTCTAAAAATTGAGGTTTTTTTCTGATTTCTTAATTTTCTGAGACATTTCATTGTTAATAAGCTTTCTCTTCTTACATGTGGTTGTAGAATCACTTGAAGGGAAGGGTCTTTTTCTTGGATAGTTGTGAAGACTCTTTTAGCCTTATGGAGTATTTCCTCAGATACAAGGAAGCTGTGAAGTATCACTACCAATTAAATTTGAAGTGTTTTTTGACTTTGTTTTAATGCTGTGTATCATTATGCTAAACTAAACCATTATTAAATTTCATTTGGTTACAATTTGGCTGTTTTATTAAGAACTAAACTGTTTCTGTTGATAAAATGTCTTAACATTAAACTAATTTTATTTTTCTTTTAGGTAAAGAGTAGAGTATATCAAGGTAAATATTTACACTTTTTTGTTATTTGTACTATTTTCTTTATATTGCTGTTTGGTATGAATTTTACATAAGCCAGAAGTAGATACAATTGCTTTTTATGTCTGATTGATTTACTGACTTCTGAAAGTATTGCTAATTCTAAGTGACTAACTTGAGTGACAGAGAGTAGATGGTGATGCTTCCAGCTGTGAATGTAGATAAGGTGGAGCATATAGTAGGAGTAAGAAGAAGAGGATTAGTTTAATTTGGTCAGATTGACTTTGAATGTGGATGTAATGCATATTTTTTACAGAGTTTTATGCTAGTGGTTTAAATAATGGAGTTAATAATTAAAGATATGTCAATATGCTCTCATTTCTTCTTTTTACAAATGATTTACATTTTTACAAGTGATTGAAGCCGCTGTGGGCCTGTGTCTAGGGGTATTTAGACCTTTTTTTCTTTGTTCTAAAATCTCATCATATTCTGCTTTGTGATTGACCCTCTCTCCTCTGGCTGTACTCCTCCAGGCAGATGTGCCCATTTTCCCATCTCTTATCTTAGAGTTTTTCTTTAAGGTCTGCCAACATTTACTGTCCCGATTAAATTTTAGCCTTGAAATTATCTGTCCCCATTAGTTTCCCTGGACCTCTGACCTCGTCTCTGGAGTATGTCTGGTTGGCATTTATACTGCCCTTGTCTTTTGGAGTATACTTTGGTTAGCACCTAGAATTTACTGCCTTATGGCTTTCTCTGAGGTCCCTACCTGACTGTCCCTGAAGCTGCCTAATTAACCCTAACTTGCTCTGGGACTCATGATCACTTTTCTAAAAAGATGCTTTAAAAAGGAAAGAATATTGAGCAAAAATATCTTACTGTATTTCTTTGAAATAAATTTAAATTGGAATCTTAGTAAAATAGGGGATGATTTTCTGAAATTTAAAAATTTTTATACCTTATACGCTGTTAAGTATGGGTTACTCTCTAATGACTTAGTTATGTTAGGATGTTCTTTTTTTCTCGTAGTACCAGGTACAGTGTCTCTGCTGCTAAATCATTGGCTGTTTCAGATAAACTAACCATATGGATCTTCCCCGACCCCCAACCCCCTTTAGTCACTGAACAGCAGATAGCTGAGAAGGTGAAGAATATCATGAAAGACAACGCAGAACTTGTACAAAAGTTGTCGGATTATGAACAGAAGGTAAAATTACTTTCTTCATTCCCTTTTCCTCCCCCAGTGGTTCCAGCTTGAATCTGCCTTTATATTAGTTTTTAATTTTAAAATAGTTATTTCATTATTTCCTATAAACCATTCAAATTTGAGCAGTCATGTAAAGGACTGTTTTTTTTTCTTATACATATAACACACTGTATTTTTAAATCTTTACTGCTTTTTTTAAAAACACAGATCAAGGAATCAAAGAAACATATCCAGGAAACCAAGAAACAAAATACTGTTCTGTCAGATGAAGCAGTTAAATTTAAGGTAAAAATTCCTTGGTTTTGTGTGTGTGTGTGTGTGTGTGTGTGTGTGTGTGTGAGTTACATTCTAAAAATGAAAGAAATCAGTAATTGTTATTAATCTTAATTTTTTTTTAGGATAAAATCAAGATACTTCAAGAAAGTAATGACGCTCTGGATGATACTGCTAGAAGTCTGCGTGTTATGTTAGAATCTGAGAGAGAACAAAATGCAAAGAATAAGGACTTGGTGAGAGTTTTACTGTTAAGTGTTATAACTTGATTTTTGAACTGTATCATAGATTAGATTAGGTGAACATAGATTAGATTAGGTGCACTTTCCTGTTCTGTACCTAAAATAACATTAGGAGTCAGAGAAGTTAAACCTACTTCTGTCCATTTTTTGTTGAATTTTGAATGCTAATAATACCACAGATTATTATTTTTATGAGCCCAGGAAATAGTTTTATCCTCAGTCTTGGGTGATTTTCACATTGCTTGACTTAGCTCTCTGAAATGTGGAGCGACTCAGAAACCAAAACCCAGTCTTAGTACTTTTTGTTTCATGTTGCATGGTTTTTTGACTTGTAATTTTTAGAACAGTTTTAGAATTAATTGAAAGTTGCAGAGATGTCAGAAAGACTTTCCCTGTGTTGCAGACCAAGTTAGGTGCTGTCACCTGGCTGAGGTAGTATTTCCCAGATTTCCCACTGCAGTTCTTCCCTTATTCCTTTGCATATTTCACTGTATGTGAGGAAGATGCTACTTGCAAAGTATGAGAGAGCAAGGGGTTATGCTCCACCTCCTTGAGGAGGCAGTACTTTCATAAATTATTTGGAAAACTTCTATATGTGAGCATTGTTTGTTCTCCTTTGAGTCTAACCATTTTTTACTTAAGAGCTTTTTTATTGATCGCTATTAAAAAAACAATTACTAGAACTGGTTACTTGTGGTTTTTTCATTTTCACCTTTTTGTCTCATAACCAGGAAGGTTTTTGATGCTGTAAAATGTTTATTCCTTCTATTACTTCCTTTTTTTCCTCACTTCTTACCTTTTTTACTTTTCTTCTAGGTCAAAAATAGATCATTTGCTTTTACTGACTTACAGGGAATAACTCTAGATTATATTTTCTTTTTTTTTTTTAAAGATTTATTTTTTGGGGGGGCCTCCCTGGTGACGCAACGGGTTAAGCGCAGCACTATGAAGGTATCCAGAGCCACTGCAGCACAAGTTCAATACCCGGCCGGGGAGATACCCACATGACGCAGCAGACCTCTCCTGCCTTGCCCGCTGCTCCCCTCAGCAGTGTACTTTGGTCGATCTGCCTGTTCTGCTCTCCACTCTGTCTCTGGTGAACCCTCTCACCACCCCATACCTCTGGCCTACACCCCAGCTTGTATGCATAAATAAATAAATCTTAAAAAAAAAAAAAGATTTATTTTTTATTTTTACATACAATCTGGGGTACAGGCCAGAGGCGTGGGGCGGCAAGAGGGTTCACCAGAGACAGAGCGGGTAGCCGAACAGGCAGATCAGAAATACACTGCTGAGGGGAGCAGTGGGCAAGGCAGGAGAGGTCTGCCCCACCATATGGTATTCTCCCTGGCCGGGCGTCGAACTCGCATCGCCGCTGCCGACAGCTCCACAGCGCAGCGCTTAACCGCTATGCCAACAGGGAGGCCCTAGATTATATTTTCTTAATATTTCTTCTTTTTGGAATATATCCCCATGTTTCTATTGAAATCCTAATACCTTTTTTGTGTTCTTTTCCATATGGAAGATCCTGGAAAACAAGAAATCAATAGAGAAGTTAAAGGATGTTATTTCAATGAATGCCTCAGAATTATCAGAGGTAAGCTGTTTATAATTTTTCTAAGATATTAATACTGTGTCTTGGTTTTATTGAAGGACAGGCACTTGATATATGCAAAAATGTGTGTAAACCAAAAACTATATGATGTGTAATTCAAAAAGTATAACTTTTATTTTTTCTTCAGAGTTAATTAACTAATAAGAATGTTTTCGTAGGTTCAAATTGCTCTTAATGAGGCAAAACTAAGTGAAGAAAAAGTGAAATCTGAATGCCACCGAGTTCAAGAAGAAAATGCAAAGCTTAAGAAGAAGAAAGAACAGGTAAAGAACAGTTCATGTCATAGATTATGTGATCTAGAGAACACACTGTCATTAACTTCTTGGATATCTTTTCTCAGATCTGTTTTTAAGGTAATGCAATTAGGATTCCATTCTTAGATATGCAGAGTTCATTTGTTCCCAAAATTCAGTGCATGTATTTGTTCTCCATTTGTTTTGAAATTTCTGTTTTCGAATAATTTCTTGTGGCTATCAAAGTGTTTAGTCTTCATCTTCTCAAACACCAAATTTAAACAGCTTTAATGGCATTGGATTGACTTCTTAAACTAAGAATTAGATATTTATAGCCCTTCGATGAGAAGTTCCTGCTTTACTGACCAAGGGAAAGTTACATGATCTGGAATCTGTCAGACATATTTGTCTTTCTGTTCCTACTGGAATAGAAATATTTGAATTCACTACAGTCCTTTTAAGTCTGCTGTCTTTTTCTCATGGCAGTTGTGAGAGTTGGGGCCACTCTTCCCTGCCCCTTATCTGGCCTCAGGACAGGGAGAAGCATGGCTTCTTACTTGTCTCTCTCATTGATGTGGTGCTGCTGTCTCTAATGCAAAAGTTTTGACTTTGGAATTCCATGTGTTTTAAATTCCCAGTTGCAGCAGGCAGTGAAAGACTGGAGTAAAGCTCATTCTGAACTCAGTGAGCAAATCAAGTCATTTGAGAAATCTCAGAAAGATTTGGAAGTAACTCTCACTCATAAGGATGATAATATTAATGTAAGTTCATTTTGTTGAAACTGCTTAATTCTCATAAAACCAGCTAAATTTAAATTTAGAGGCTTTGAACTACCCTTTTGCTTCTTTTCTAGGCTTTGACTAATTGCCTTACTCAGTTGTATCGGTTAGATTGTGAATCTGAACCTGAGGGTCAACCTAAAGGAGAAAATGACTTAGATGAATTAGCAAATGGAGAAGTGGCAGGTAAGACTGATGTCAGAGAAATTGGACTTTTTTGGCCTTCTTGCCCTTGTGTATACTGACACTACTTTACAGTTGACTGAATTTCCTCATAAGGTCGTGTACCTTGGGCAGAGGGGCTTGCTGGGGGTGTGGGCAGCAGTAGGCAGGCAGTGAACACTGACTCTGTTTTTCCACACACTGGGTGTGGGCACCTGAGTTAAAGCAGCATTGGTTGTGTCTTACTGGACATTATTCAACAGGAGAAAGTGTTTCTCAACTTTATGGAGGTGACAGTGAAGTTGTGTGCTCATCTCTGTAGCTTCATGGTCTTCAGGCGAACCACAGCCAAGTTAAGAGCACTAAGATGATGGGAGCCACCAGCTTGCTCAGGCTGTGAGAGCCAAGGCTAGTGGGCAGCAGTGTAGACTGATGAGGGTCATCATCTTCTCACTGTAGCCCACGTTGGCTGTAGCTTTCCTGGTGGCTGTTTATACTACACCTGGTGATAGACTCAGGGTGAGAGCAGAGGAGTGAGTCTTTCTAAGCACTTGACCAGGTGGAGGCAGAGTTGAGAGAAGAACTCACTCACATACTCCTGCTGGCGCAGGACTGGCGTGGGTAGCGCTTCACTTGCACAAACTTGGAATTCACTTTTTGAATTCTAGGATGTGACTTTCCTAAAAAAGTGTCCTAATCAGTTGTATTGGTTTTTTCCTTGAATGTTCAAATGTGATAATTGTTTTCAGAAAACCAAGAGAATGTAGTTAAAAAGCAGAGGAGGAAAAAACAGTGAAAACCTTCTGTGTTTTAGGTGACCCGACTGAGAAAATGAAGGCCCAGATCAAGCAGCTAATGGATGTTTCTCGGGTACAAGCCTTTTTCTAGAATGTCTTAAGTACTGTGAATTCTTACTGTGCCTCATTCTTTTTTTTTTTTTAATGTATATATTTTTATTGTTATTTGTATCTTTTACATTTTGTATCCCCCTTGGGTAACCCACCACCAATTCACCCGTGATCCATCTCCGTGGTCCCTTGTGTCCTTTTCTACTCCATTTTGTGCCTTTACCCTCCCCTTCCCGCCCCTCCCCCTGTGCCTCATTCTTAAGAGTACTTTTCTCTTCTGCAACTTTCAGACACAAACTGCTGTATCAGTAGTTGAAGAGGATTTAAAACTTTTACAGTATAAACTAAGAGCCTCGATGTCCACTAAATGTAACCTGGAAGGTAGGTTGCTTGTTGAGAAGTTGCCTAATAGGGGAATGATACAGAATTGCTGTGGAAAGATAAGCGTTGGCTTCCTGTTCACATGTTTCTCCACCTTCCCCACCCCTCAATAGGTTCTCAGGTCCCTGGGCACAGTCACAAAGCTCATGTTTTATCGTTTACAGATGAAATAAAGAAATTGGAAGATGATCTCAACTCTCTGCAGTCTGTCAAAGCTGGACTGGAGGATGAATGCAAAACCCTGAGGCAGAAAGTGGAGATTCTGAATGAACTCTACCAGCAGAAGGAGATGGCGTTGCAAAAGTAAGATAGGTCGTCCTGCCCGTTGTTAGCAGAGTCGTCATCCCTAAGCACGTGTGCCACTGCAGATAATTTTGCCTCTTTGTAAATCGTTAACAGTTTTTCCCATCTATGATTACAGGGGTTTGTCATTGCTTCTCATAACTTGTGTCTTTCTGTTTGGACCACTTGTCAGAAGCTGCAGCCTGTTGTCTTTCTGGGGGAGTGGTTGACTAGCTCCAGCAGTGACTGCTGTGCCTTTGAATAGCTTGTGCCCTTTCCACAGCTCCACCGCTGAGCTCACCATTTTTCTCGGTGGTCAGTTAAACATCGTTCTCCGTAACCTTCCGTTCTTGCTCTGGTTTGTAATAACATGGCCTTTTGAAACCCTGACTGGTTTGTGTGCTGTGCTTTTTAGTAGAATAGGAACTTCAAAAGGAATACTTGAAGTTTTGGACGTAGGGATTTGGGAGTTTTGAGTATAGAAATACTCTTTTGATGTGTATATTTAGGTGTTAGTATTCTGAAGTAGACATTTCAGATTTGGAGTTCAGTATCTTTTGAAAGACAGACTTTTGTAGTTCATTTTAACTTTTTTTCTTCACTAACATACCTGAAACCTTGAAAAACAGGTTGTTGCGTCTGTTCCTGTACTTCATTCTTCAGCTTACATGGCAGCTGGGAGCAAAGGTCGTCTGGCTAAGCAAATTTAATCTTTTTAAAATTCTTGCACTGCTGCTGAAACCACACCACTAACTATTTCTCTCTTTCTTCACCAAGCAGTCCATTTACATTTTCCAAATTTTGTTCAGGCCACTTCTTAAGTACATGAACACGTCACAAAAATAGTTCTTCTTATTTGCTTTTTTGAAAAAGAGGACTTCTCAGATCCTAATAATTTGGACTACCCAGATGGCTGTTGTTTTCCACAATTCTATCAGTGTGGCACGACTTCATTTAATTCCCCTAACACCCACTCCGTCCCCATGTCTGGACGTGTCAGAGCACACATTGCCTTCATCTCCAAAGCCGAGTTTTTTACCATCTTTTCTGTCAGCCTCTAATGGATCACCTGTCTTGTTTCCCTTTCCTGTATTTGTTCTTCCAAACTCTGATTTTCTCCATAGGCGCTAGCGTGAGCTTTATGAAACTCAAGTCAGTCCATGGCATTATGGGCTTGCGCGCTCTCGAGGACGCTCCATTCCTTCAGGATCAGTTCCAGACTCTGTCCAGGCACCCAGGGCATGTCCTCTCAGCTGTCCTGAGTGCCTCCCAGATGCATTTCCTGCAGCTCCTCCTGACGCTCCCTGTCAGCCACACAGAACACAGTACCTTGGTGCTGCCCTGCACCGCTTTGTCATTCCGTGTGCTGCTTCCTCTGCAGCAGTGTCCCTTTTCACATGACTTCCGCCTGGTAGTCTCCTACCTATTCAGATAATTTATGCTCCTTAAACTCTTTTCTGGATAGAGTTGTAGCGTTAGTAAATAGGTAGCAATGGAGACTGGGTGAACACTCATTTTTTTTTTCTTATAATGTAGAATGTAGTTTCTAAATTTATTTTTAGGTTCACATCTGCAAAGGTGTGTTGACTTTCTATTTGATGGCCTTTCTGTATTCCCTTTTCTCTTCCTTTTTTCTTTTTTTTTTTACTGCATTTTTTTTTTAATTTATGTCCTTTACATTATTATGTATCCCCCGTAAGTTTCCCACCACCAATTCACCTGTGAACCATCACCATAGTCCCTTGTGTGCTTTTCTCCCCTATTTTGGTCTCTCTTCCTCTCCCTCCCCTGTAGAATGTCTCTTATTTGTGGTTGCTGCTAGTTTTTGCTTTTGTTTATGTTTTGTGTGCTATTTTCTCTATCTTTCAGGTAGTTTAACATGTGAATAATTCTCCCCCCTTGAAGAATGGTCGTTACAGGTTGCTGTACGTTTTTGTGTACTTACCCTACGGAGCTCCGCATGATTTATTCTTATCCAGACGGGAACCCCCTCCTCCCTCAGATGCTGTCGTGGTAACACTTTGTCATTCCCTGTGTGCTTCATGTGTGTGTCTGTGCAGTCCCGCCAGTATTCATTCTGGTTACACACTGAGAGCTCCCAAAGGTCTTCATTCTCGCCTACGTCTTTGAGTTCCCACTTGGGATCACCTTCACCTTTTTGAAGAACACCCTTTAATGCAGATTTCACCAGTTTATCTTTGTATTACAATGTCTTCATTTTGAATCCACATTTCAAAAGGCTCTTTCTGCTGGTGATTGGATTTTTGAGTCATTTGATTTCAGCATTTTAAAGATAATCCGTTATTTTCTGCCTTTCTGGAATCCAGTAGCACTCTCATTTTCCCTTTTCGGATGTCTCACCCTTCCCCTTGCTGCTTTAACCCTTTCCAATTCCCAGCCATTTATTGGGAGGTGCCTAGGTGTGGTTATTTTGTGTTTGTTTCCCTTTCCTTCTTTGCCCTTACTATCTTTTTTGCATTTATGCTACTTGAGGTTTTCAGCTTCATGGATTTCTGAGTCTTTTTCCATGTATTGATTCTCCATTATCTCTTCTCGTTCTGGGAATCCAATTAAACGTTGGTTATTTCCCCAAAGGTCTCCTCTATGTTCTTTTCTGTATTTGCCTCATTCTGGACTTTTTTGGTCTCACTTATCTTCTAGTGTGCAAATTCTCACTTAGTTGGCAAATCTGCTGCTAAAATTATTCATTGAGTTTTTAACTTCAGACACTGTTTCAGTGTTACAGTTTTTGTAATCCCTTGCTAAAAGTTGTAATCCTGACGTTCACTTCCTTGGGTATATGAGGCACAATTATTTTTAAATCTATGTGATAATTACTTGACATAAAATCCCAGTGGGTCCATTTCTCTTGTAAGTGTTTTATAGAGTACAAGGTCAGTTTTGATTGGCAGACACGGTATATGATAATTGTGAGGAGGGTTAAAGTTTTAGGATGATGTTATTTTCCTAAAAAATACTGAATTTATTTCTAGCAGGTACTCATTACTTTAATCTAAGCTTTCCTTAAATCACTTTAATCCAATTAAGCAAATCAAACCTGATTAAGCAAGATGAGTTAATCTAACTAAGATCATTCAAAAATAACGCTGTCTCGCCTGCTTGGTGCTGCAGCGCACAATTCTTTCTAGTCTTAGTCCAAAGCCTGGTGCTTTTAGGAGAGGTCTCCTCCCAGGTGCAGCCCTGAACTTCACTTTTTCTTTGAACTCAGGAATTGATAGAAGTTCTCTATCTCTTCATTACTTTCAAGGTGTGAATGGACCTAGCGGAAAAGTAGCTTCACATGCCAGGCTTGTAATAATGAAATTGCTTTTCAGCTTTCTGGTCCCTTCAGGTACATTCTTTATATTTTGCCCAGTGTTCTAATTGTTCTCAGACTAGCTCATCCAAGAGCAGAAGCAAAATTCTCTCTTCCAGTCTGTTCTATCATAATTCTTTAAGTCAGAATCAGAGACTGTTCTCTTATGTTCTTATATCTTAAACTGTGGACTCTGTTCATGCGAACTGGTAGTACTTTGCCCATAGTTTTATCTTTGGCATTTTCCTAGGCAATGAGTTTATTGTAGCCACTCATAAAATACTTGCTGGAGTGTTTAATGGGCAGTTATAAAAGAATATATAAATATTTTTCTCTTTTGTGTTCTGAACACTTTTACTATTGCTCTTCTCATTTTGCTTCTCGTTGATAGAAAATTAAGTTTCAGGTTAAGTATCGTTTGAATCAGAATTGTAGTCGAAGAAGTACAAGGATCATAAGAAAATAGCACTTTTAAAATACTAAATGTTGTTACCTTAAAGTCTGTGTGGCTATAGTAGATTGACATCTTGAGTTTGAAGGTTATTGGTTTAAAAACACTTTCTGGCAGATAATATATCGATTATGAGACAGTTTGAGTCTTTCTGTAGTCAACTGACTTTGCCAATTCTAAGATACTTCATTAATCACAATTCTATTGAAATAGGTAATAGGCATTTCATTTCTGATCTGTGGAGATGTTATGGTTAATTGCACAGTTAAAAGATAAATTCAGAAGGGCTCTTTCTTTGGCTGACTGTCCTTATCATGGTACCGGTCTTGGCTTGAGATCAGTCCTTCCATGATAGAAATAAGAGAAGTAATTACAGGTCTTTCCCCTGCTTTATCCTAATAGGTTTCATCATATTAGGGTGTCCAGTTCTGGCCTTCCACACTTTAAGCACAAAAATTTTCATTGTCTCTTAAGCAGTTGTAACTTGTCCAAAGGGAATGTAGTGTGTGGCGTGTTTTTTTTTTTTTTTTTTTAACATTTGTTAACTAGTGAGTAGAGAAATATGAGAAGTTAGAAAATACCTGTGAGTTGCCAAAAGGCCAGGTCAGGTTTGAATTCTCTCCTATGACTGTTTGTATGTCTTTGCATTTTAGAAAGGCTAGAAAATAATATTTGGGATGATGCTTTCAGACTGTGAGAAAAAAAGAGAAACATTTTTCATTGACACTGATTTTATCCTAGGAAGTTGAGTCAAGAAGAATTTGAACGGCAAGAGAGAGAACAGCGGCTGTCAGCTGCAGATGAAAAGGCGGTTTTGGCTGCAGAGGAAGTAAAAACTTACAAGTGAGTTCAGCGTCTAAAAAGGATGTCATTGGTTGATAAAACTCTTAGCTTTTGTAAAAATCTTACATTACATAGAACAAAGAGCAAAGAAAAAATACATGATCTGAAGATATAAATACATTTAATTCGCACAAGAGAAAAGATTTTTAATTAACAAAGGAAAAGAAAGTTAAAGCAATAGGAATTTCCTTACATCCAATGCACACACATTACTAAAGGAGCTTGCTTTATGCGAACTTAGTTCTTTGTAGTTTTGTGTTGGAATGAAAGGCAGCTTGTTAATGATGTAGTGAAATGATTGTGCTGTTGGATAGACCCAGTCATCATAGTTCTGGGAAATTTTCTATATACTTAAACAAGAAAGAGCTTTATAGAGGAAGTTATTCATAGCAGGGTTGTGAGAGAACATATTGAAGAATAGTTAAGGAAATACATAACTCTGATTCTCCAGGAATTAAATAATAAATTATATAGTGTTAGTTTTGATCACACTGTATTTGAATTATAACCACTTAAATTTGCTTTTATATTTATGGATGGACTCTGTAAGTGTTCAGTAGTTAGGCTAATGGGAACGTGGCAAGATTTCTTAAAATCTTAATTTTGCCTTAACTGATAAAAGTAATTGTAATTCTCAGGCGGAGAATTGAAGAAATGGAGGAAGAATTACAGAAAACAGAGCGCTCATTTAAAAACCAGGTGATAGTTACAGTACCTTACACCTGCAGAATTCTTTGGTATCTAATCCAGACTATTAACAATGAATTCCCACAAACATTTTTTGTTGCATTGTGTTTTTCAGATAGCTACTCACGAGAAGAAAGCACATGATAACTGGGTAAGATTTTTTTCTCCTCTACTTCATTTTGTGCATAGTTTACCACAACTGTGAATTTGAATTTTTTTTTTTTCCCAATAGCTGAAAGCTCGTGCTGCAGAGCGAGCCATGGCTGAAGAGAAAAGGGAAGCCGCTAACTTGAGACACAAGTATGTGATTTCGATACCTATTCTTTTGCTATGGTTTAAAGTGTAAGGCCATGCTGCGTGGCAGCTAGTAAGGAATTGATTTGTTATTTAATACTTACATCCATTCTCTTCTATATGCAAGATTATTGGAAATAACCCAAAAGATGGCAATGCTGCAAGAAGAACCTGTGATTGTAAAGCCTATGCCAGGAAGGCCCATTATTCAGAACCCTCCTCGGAGAGGTAGGGAGCACTTTCAGAGGGCAGCAATCTAGTTTTTGGTGCAAGATGTCTTTAATTTCTGTGTGCAATGCATTATGATGCTCAGGAAATCATTCTAAAACTTAGTACAGAATGGAAGGTTGGATGTGGTAACTGTGTGCTTTGTCCTCAGGTCCTTTTAGCCGTAATGGCTCTTTTGGCCCATCTCCCGTGAGCGGGGGGGAGTGCTCCCCGCCACTGACAGCTGACTCACCGGCTAGGTCACTCTCTGCTACACTTGGTCCAAGGGAAGTGCCTCCAGGTGAATTTGGTAAGCTTTTGCATGATGCCTTGCAGTAAACTGTCTCAAGAGTTTTTTGTCCTTTAACTTGAGAATTCTAATGCAGACATTTTAGAATTTGGGTCTGTCCAATATAAAAAAAATACTTCTGAATTTATCTTGGTAATCTACTCTAAAATCTGCTTTAGAATAGAAAGTTTTTACTAATAATACAGTATATACAAATAAGACCTGTAAGTGTATACAAACAAAATATTTTTTGTCTGTTTCTTTTAAGTCTTTAAATTGAATTTTCTATTGCATGTCTCTCTTGAAATAATAAAAGGTAGCCTTAAAACGTTAGAATTTTAGGAATTTTGCAGCATACATTCATTTCTCATCAGTACAGTATGAAATGTTGTCTGTTTCTAATCATAGTATGTAGACCTTGCTGAGAGGGGAAAGTCAGGTTTCATGTAGACTCAGACAGACCTGCCTGTACAATAGTGTCAAGCTAGTAGCTTGAAGTGCCTGACCAGTACTATAATATGTAGGGTTTATTTCTGTTCTTTCAATGCAAGACAACAGTTATTTTACTTCTTTAAGTCTCTGCATAAATTATAAGTGACTTCCCTCTGTGGTTAGTGTTGCTGTCCAGGTACAGTTGAAACCTAACCTGGCCACTACTGCTTTTATTTCTTCTGGGGAAAAAAAAAAATCCATGTAAGGACTGTTAATTCTTTTTTCAGTGGTCAGTGACCAGGCCTCTGCTTTGTCCTCAGTGTTTGTCTGAGGCATCTGGGAAACCCTGTGCCTTTGATAAGGAAGCTGAGTGTGCTCAGAGCCTATAAATGTATGGGAGACCTGGATAAAGGATATTATTTTTATTCTGCAAATTGTATATATGTCAGGAAGTCTTAAGTCAGTTCTCTGGCCTTGGGCAGATCCGGAGTCCGGCGCAGCTCCCATGATGAACAGCAACTCAAGAGGCTCTTCACCTAGTAAGGTGCTGGATGAGGGCAAGGTACGTGCTACGGTGCTTTGGAATCGTATTAGATATTTCAGGAAAGGTTTAAATCTTTCTGTGGCATTCTCTGCCTCATCCATCTCCTGTTTGTGTGTTCTGTTGTATCTGTACTATCTCATTTATTTTTCGAAAGCAAACTGTGTCCCAAGAGTGTGAAGGTCCTTCTGTTCCCAGCATTCCATCCTTGGCTGAGCATCCAGTAGCAGTAAGTACTTAGAGGCTGAGGGCTGCCCTTGGATTTTCCTTAGTGTTTCTGGAAAGGATGTGAAGAGCATGACACCCACTTTGTTTTAAACTGCATGGCAACACTTATCTTGTTGGTGGATTGCTGAAGTCTGACTGGTTGTTTGGCTTTTCTCCCCTTTCCTGTTTTGCTTAGGTGATTAACCTGTTTAGAATATCTTTAACCTATTCAGAACATCTGTTGTTATTAACTAAAAAATGTTCAGTCATCACTCCAGCTTTACGTTGTATGATTCAGTGTTGAGTGCTCTAAGGCAAGGAAATTTATTATGTATTTGCATAGTTCATCATTATTATGTACCTGCTGGACGGGTGCTACTTGAGAATATTTTCAGCTATACACTAGGAAAATCCTATTTTACATAATCTAAAATTACAACCTGCTAACAGAATGTTTGTGGTTAGTGAAATACTGCTTATGAGAATCTGTGATTACCTGGTACAACAGGTACAGTTCCCTAGCGTTCATTTTAAGTTACATTCACATAAATGCATTCTCTTAGAGCTTGTGGTAAGTCATCTGGTCCTACTTCTCCTATGCTGAAGTGAAAAGTGTGTATTTTAATTATTTAGAATTTCCAACCCAATTTCTCACATAAAGGATCAGTCAGTGTCTCATGCTATAAAGAACAGTATTGCAGGTGACTATTGGAACTGGGCCTGCCCTACTGATGTGTAGATATTGTTTCTGTTGGGAAATCCCCAGTTAGTGTAGGGCCCCAGAAATACACCTCAAGAGAGAGATCTTTTCTATGCAGGGACAGGAGATCAAAGGGCTTCCAAAAAGAAGAGAGGGAGACAGAGGTGGGGAGAGGAAAGAACACGGACTTGGAGTCAGAACAGATGTTGAATTTCAGCTTGACTTCAGCTTGACTTCTTACCTGTGTGTGACCTTCAGCAAATTATCTAATACTCTCTTTTCTCTCCTATTTAAAAAAAGATGATCATACTTTTTTCATACGATTAGAAATCTGAGAATTAGATAACAAAAGAAAGGGAGTTGAAGGTACTCTGAATAGGAGCTACTACCATATGGAGAGAATGGACTTCTCATTCCTTTTCCCTCCCCTCCAATCTTAGTATGAAAATAGTGTGCTGTTGTGGTTTAGGCAGGGATTGAGGTAGGAAGGGGCTGCCCTACAGAAAGATTATGATGTGTTCGGTAAGATTTTTCTTTCTTACCTCTGTTAATAATCCTCTGACCCTCTTCTTCTGTCCCTTTCTATTTGTACATACAAGCAGTAACCCGGCTGTGGTGAAACTGTTCCTTCTGTGACCTTTAAGCATCAGTAGGACTGACGAGAAGGGTGTTTTGTTGGACTGGTTCTGCACTTTGGACAGGCGCCTGCCATCTGCTTCGCTGGGTTCAGCTTCATTGGTGGTGGTGTTTTTGTTTGTTCTGACAAGTGTTTCCAAACTTGTGTCACTTCTGTTTTGCAGGTTAATGTGGCCGCAAAAGGCCCTCCGCCTTTCCCGGGGGTGGTTCCCTTCATGCCCCCCGCCATGGGAGGCCCTGCTCCACCGCCACCCCTTCGCTATGGCCCACCTTCTCCATTCTGTGGGCCTTACGGGCCACGGCCACTTCCTCCGCCATATGGTATGATGATTGAACTATGTGTTGCTACAATTTTAACAGTTGCAGTTGCAGGGCTATGCATGAAAGGGCAAAACTGCCCCAGTACATTTTAACCTTGAGTAAAGACTAGAAAGAGTGAGCACTCACTACCTACTTGGGGAATAAATGGGAAGTGTAAGGCGTGGTAGAATTTAATTGCTCCTTAATGAATTTTGCTGAATTTAATGAGGTAGAGCTGAGAGGCCTTTCCCTGCAGGGCAGGTACCCTGATTTTGATGGCATGCTCGGCTAGTGCATGGATTTAGTAGTAGACAATGCAGTTTCCTTTGTCAAATTTTTGTTGCTATGAAGCAACATATTTCAATAATCATCTCAGTGTGATATATATAGTGCTCTCAAGTACAGTTCAAGTTCTTCTGATGTAAAGACAGTGGCATTGTATAGTGGGAAAAAAACACAGGTAGAGCTATGTTAAATCTTGCCTTCGTGGCCCTGACATGTCCCTGAAACTTGCTGCACCTCCATTTGCCTCAGGAAAATGGGATGCTGCCACCTTATGTGTAGGGTTGTGAGAATTCAAACATTAAAATACCTGGAATCATCTAAATTTCAGTTATGTTCCTGTATATTTACATGGCTTCATTTTTCTCTCTCTAGGTCCTGGTTTGCGTCCACCTCTAGGCCCAAGGGAGTATGTACCAGGCGTTCCACTGGGAAAACTGCCTTTTGACACTCGAGAGTTTGTACCAGGACACCCACCTTTTAGACCTATGGGTCCCCCTGGCCCAAGAGAGTATTTTATTTCTGGTCCCCGAATACCACCCCCACCCCCTGGGCCCCAGGATTATCCACCTCCACCTGCTGCAAGAGACTTCCTGCCTTCTGGCGCTAGAGAACAGCCCCCTCCTGCCTCTCGGAGCAGTAGTCAGGACTGTTCACAGGCTTTAAAACAGAGCCCATAACTCTGACATTAGTCTGAGAAGAAAGACTGTGTACTATTCATTACAGTCGAAGATTTCATTGGCTTTAAAATCCAAAATTTCTTCTGAAAGTTTTGTTTTTAGACATAAGCTGCCCTGGCAGTATGCATTTTTGAGCCAAACAATTGAAAAATATTACTCTCCCCCAAATAAAGATCACCTCATAAGCTAGAGCCTCCTTACAACTTTAAAATGTGCAATAAAGAATACCTGTGTTTTAGTTGAGTAGCATATGTAACTGCTAAATGATTCAGAGTGTCATGAAAAATATGAACATTTCCTGTGGAAATGCTATAAGAACATGTATTTCCATTTACTATCCTATTTTTAGTGTACACCAGTGAACACAGAGCAATGGTGTTTATAAGCTTGATTTTTTTAAAAACCTGGTTGCAAAGACTGTTACACTAAAAAATGTTTACTAAAAGATCACTAAACTTTATCTCCCCTCTTGCAGAAGTTCTTTGTAGTAATAGTTAATAAAAATTTGGTGGTTATTTCCCAAGTGTCCGTTGATTCATTGGATTGTTTTCTAAGAGTGTGTGTGAACTCGGGCTCCCAGGACTGAAGACGCCGACGATGCCGCGCGCTCCCCAGTGCTCACTGCTCAAGTCGGGCTGAGTCGCCTGCCGGGGCCATTGTGATACCTTTTTCGGAGAAGCCCGGGGTCCACTTGTACATGTGCTTTGTGACTTTTACTGCCTCGCCTTTACTGTCTTGTCACTGGTGTTGAAGGAACATGGCCAAAAAGATGAGTATAGTATCATGAGAAAGGTTGACTGAAGGCTTCTAGTAGGAACCAGGTCAGCAACCACACCCCAGACATAAAAATCACTAAATCTAAGAATCTGGGATTGCACCATTCTTCTGTCACTACGCGTCTTTTCAAGTGTTTCTAAGAACTCACCAAACATTTTACAGTAACTTTCTATAGCACGTTAAGAACGTCATGATTTAGATAAAATCAAAACTAGGAGAAGCGGGTATCATTATTCATTGCTACACTGTCCTCTCCCATTCTCTGCAATTGAGACCTTTCTAGAACGTGACTTGTCACTGTTTAAATGTGATTCAGTAAGAATAACCCTTTAAAGACAAACAAGGGCTTCATTGTGAAACTTTTCTTTTATGCTAAAAGATACCAATTTATAAAGGCCTTTGAAAGAAGACAACACTTAAAATTCATAAGGTCTAAGTGCAATAAGGAAAAGAAAGTTCCCTTTGTAATGTATCTCATTTTGTATCAGTACTTCAGAGCATAGGTTATTTTTAACCGTGGAAGATACGTTAAGTCACAAATACAACTTTTGAATATATCTCTTCAGGACACAAAATGGTGAAGTTAAATAATTTCTAATTTTAAATAGCATTTATATATAGATGTACCAGCTAGGAAGATAAAGTGGAGAAGGTACATCTATTTTTAGAATCAAAGCTGATGTCTTTACAGCTTTGTTTATTCTGTGTATCCCACTGAAAAATCTGTAAGCGATAGAGAAATTCTGATGTTTCTCTGGGCAGTTCTAAATTTGCCATGATCACCTCTCAAGAGCCACCTGTTGGACTACTTCTGCAGCAAAGTGCCAGTGAGCTGCCAGCCAGTGTGGGCACAGCATCCCTCAAAAGTCACGTGTGGTTCTGGGTTGTTGCTAAAATCCACTCTTGTTGATTTGGGTTACTGTTCAATGGCTGATTTTTATCACTGAAAAGTAAATTCAAGCAATCTGCGGGATGTGGGGTATTCTGTGTCTACAGCTTCTAGACAATCGGTGTCATTCAGTTCTGCGAGTGAGGCTAATCACACTGCTCAATTTATGCTCGTCTAATACTGACGAAAGGCCCTTGCAGCTCATATAAACCATACTTATGTGAGAGAGAGAGGCCTCATATAGATGATGTTGATACACAGGTATTTGGTCACGAGAAAAGAGAAAATGTACCAGTTTTGCTACATTTTAATAATAGGTTTTAAGGGATTTTTTTTTTTGGGGGGGGGATCTTATTCGCAACATCTCACAAAAGGTACCGAGTGCCCCATAGGGTACACAGCGTTGCCAAGCACCTTAGAGAATCACAAGTCCTGGGAAAATGTGCTCAGAGAATCACAAGACCTGGAGAAATGTAGTTCTTGCCCCTGAGGAGCGTACAGTCTGGGGGCTGACAACTCACAGTCTAAGCTTTGAGGAAACAATGAAGCAATTTATTAAGGCAGATTCTTTGTCCCTGTTAGCTGCTGTGGGCCAAACTGTTGAATAATCAAGACAGGTGAGACTAAATTTGGTTGAGAATTCTTTCAGGCTCATGGAGTTTTTAACATCTATCATAGTAAAGAGAATTGACCTAACAGGCAACTGAAAGTAGAGGCTAGCTCTCTTGAAGTGCAAGGGCTAGAACACCTTAATTACGGTTATTTTAAAAAGCAAATGTGCTGACGGTATGGCCAGGGATAATGCACTCGTTTAAAACCAGGCCACGGACTGGCACCACATTCCCTTCTTGCTACCAATGGTCATTTAAAACTGACTACTAAATGTGTGGGCTCTCTTTGTAGTCTGCAGAAAGCTCACCCCAAATCTTAATATTCTGTGTGTCAAGTACCTACCTTGTGTCTGCAATTTTTCTGTCTCCTTATTAATTAAAAAGTAATGTAAATAGTCAAATCATGACAGGATAATGACCTGCATATTTCTATCAGGATGTCAGCATATCTAAAGAGGAAATAAACAGCAGCCATATCTACCAATACAGAAGTAGCAAATCTCCAGATTCTGCACCCTTATCTCACTTAAGTGTGCAGGTTTTCAGGGTTCATGATCAGTTGTTAGAAAAACAGCAGTATCTCCTTAGCATCTGACCCCAGTAATTTTCAAATTACATGATTTAGTAAGACATTACAAATGCATCTAAAAATTTGTAATTCTGAGATGCTTCCATCGTGCCCCTAGGATCACTCAGAAACTAACATGATGTAGGAGGACAACTAATCGCCAAGACTGAAAATAGGTTCACTTTGAGAAAAACAATCTGCTCATCTGGAAAAATCGCAGTGACAACCTGGGAACATGTCCATTGAGGGTACTGGTCTGGCCAAGGCACACTATTTCTGAGCAGGTAAACTCTGAGATCGGGTGAAGTGAGGCCACCTTTGAGAACAGCCTAGACATTCTCAGACTGACTTTCTTGGGCTGCATCATTCTCTAATTCCTCTCAGAGCAGTTTCATACCATCCCACCCACTTAAACCCAAAGTTGGGCTTTAACTCAAAAACCCAAAGAGCACATTGGTGCGGGAGTGAACAGATGTGTAAACTCTGGCACATTCTTATTGCTGAAGTCAGTCTGGAGATGAGCACATCCTACCCACAACAGTGTTGCTCTGGGATGCAGGGCAGGAGTAGTGGTGAGTCAGATAAGAGACTATTAATTGCACAATTAATAGAAAAGTGGAAACATGTTTCAGTATCTACGAGAAGCCTGCAATCCAAGGAGGCTGCCAAGTGAGTGATGTGCTGGTCGTGGAAGTCTGTGCTGCTGCTTCGCAGCGACTCACTCTGGCCTGCTGGCACTGTCGGGTTTGCTTCCTGCCTGCTGAAGGGTGAATATGCACCCAGCTCTGGTGGTCTCCACTGGGCGGCATGGGTCACAGCCATTCCAGGTTATCTGTGTCAGGGTCATTCCTTGTGCAAAGTCTGATGTAGATGAAGATAAAGTGGTTTCTTGGTCAATAATTGCAATTTCTTTCTTTTAAAGTCAGTGGGTTTCTTGTATCTGTAACCACAATAGAAAAACACTGATAATGAACCTATTTCCCAGGGCACATAAAGGAAGAAATTCTTTTAACATTCAATTAGTACAGATTCTGGGTGTGCAGCACTTACAGTTCTATCACGATGGGTCCAGGTTTGATTTCATCCATCTCCATGAAAGCAAAACATTTGGTGCTGGTAAACCTCTTTTTAGGCTTGTAGTGCTTGAATTCAAAGAAAATAGCTGCACCTGAGGCATGAAGACAAACCACATTAGCCACAGACAGCACATTTCTAGTATCCATGGATCCTCTTGGACCCTAGAAGCATATGAATAAGCATAATTTTATTTATTTATTTTTTAAAAAAGATTTATTTATGCATACAAGCTGGGGTACAGGCCAGAGGCGGCAAGAGGGTTTACCAGAGACAGAGTGGGGAGCAGAACAGGCAGATCGATGGAAATACACTGCTGAGGGGAGCAGTGGGCGAGGCAAAGAAGTCTGCCGCATCATGTGGGAATCTCCCCAGCCGGGTGTCGAACTAGCGTCGCTGCTGCCAACAGCTCCACAGTGCAGCGCTTAATTGTTGCGCCACCAGGGAGGCCCCCAAGCATAATTTTACAAAGGGACCTTTTCAAATACTTTCTCTGATGGAGTGACTACAAAGTACAGCAACACTTTCGTGCTGACTGACTCGAGAATGCACACACAGAATCATAACTGCTGAGAGTATAAAATATGAAATAGCCCCACACTGGGAGTACTGGTTAAGCGCTAACATCGCCCCAGGGGACTCACTAGGTAGAAAAGGCATGTGAAGGAGTTCACCAGAAAATCCAAGCCCAAATCATTCTTCCTCCCTCCAAGAAACACTGAAAAATTCACTTTGGGAAGTGTTCTGGCATTCAAACAGCCTGTCAACCACTGGTTCAGTTTTGAAATGTCACCTGTTCTACATTTGCCAGTGACCAAGGCACTGTTTTGCTTTTCCTGGAATGACACATGTTTGTGTAAAGACAGCACACCACTGAAGAGAAAGGTCTGAAGAGCAAGTTACCCTTCCTGCCCCATGAGTCAGAGATAATGAACAATTCAGATAATCCTATCTCCTCGAAGCCTCACGGAGAAGCTTCATGGCCTCCCCACTGGAAGAAAGAAGCCAAAAACAGTATGAAGGGGCCTCACCAGCGTGGCCAGAATAGTGAACCAGATGCTCATTTAAGCAGGGCTCAGTTTGGTATTAAAGAAAATGGACAAAAATGAGGTAATTTCACTGATGAAAAACTCACAAGTGATTAGAAATTCAACAATGTTCAGAAATATGTGTACAGCCCTCTATGCAGCATCTGGAAGTTGAACACATCACAAGTGAACGAAAGAAGGAAGGAAAGACCAACTGCTCAGGAGAGAGACGTGGGCAAGCACCGGGGGCAGATGGTCCATCTACTCCGACACACAGAGATCAGTGAGTATCACTCAGCTGCTGGTGACCGCCCACCCCAGAAGGGTAGATTCTCCTTCGCTTCCACAGCCACAATCAAGGTGTTTTATTATTAAAAAACCTCACAAAACTTTAAGACGGCAGATCCCATTTCTTAGTCTCTTCAGCTCTGAGACCCAGCTCTTTGTCGTCAAGAGTGTGGTTGAGGTCTAAATAAATGTGAAAATAAAATCAGAGTTGAAAAGAATATTAAAGTCCAAATATGATACCATCCTTTAAGGAACTTCAATTTCTTATACATCTGCGTCAGTTAATAATGCATTTACAGCATCCTGGGCATGCACTGCTTCGTACTTCATGGTATTTTTAAGAACAAAATGTGAAATGAGACGGGTGAGGAAGATTAACTGAAATGCTTGTAAAATGAAGAAAGTATGTTCATTGCCATGAATATCACTTAAAACTACAGTAACGGGGGCCTCCCTGGTGGCGCAGTGGTTGAGCGCTGCGCTGTGGAGCTGTCGGCAGTGGCAAACGGGTTCGACGCCCGGCCGGGGAGATTTCCACATGGCGCAGCAGACCTCTCCTGCCTCGCCCGCTGCTCCCCTCAGCAGTGTATTTCTGATCTGCCTGTTCTGCTCCCCACCCTGTCTCTGGTGAACCCTCTCGCTGCCCCACGCCTCTGGCCTGTACCTGTACCCCAGCTTGTATGCATAAATAAATAAATCTTAAAAAAAAAAAAACCACAGTAACGGTACATAATAAATTCAAAGTCAGAGAAAATGAATAGTAAAATCCTAAATACACCTCTACTTTTAGCATCCTATGAATTGAGTCATCAAGAGCAAAGCGCAAGAGAAGGCAGCCCTGGGAGCAGTGCCCTCCCCGGCACAACAGGAATCTTCCCCCACGCAAGGGAGTTAAATATTTTTATTCAAAAGAAATATTTATTCTGAAGTTTCATCACCATTATTTAAGTATGTCCCATCTACAAGTTCTTCTAACACAGCGAGTCTGACCTTTGGTTAACTTTTCAACGTGTTTCTGAAGCTCGATGTCCACGTTGAAATGCACATATGTATCTTCTTTTCTCGAAGCCACGGGAGTGTCTTGCACAGGAGTTAGATCTATGCCATTCAGATCTAGGGAGGCGACGAAAGGCTGCGCTTAGGAGCATTCGAACTCATAGACCCGCACCCTGCCAATGAGCCGCAAAGGTGCTGTTCCCTAACATGCTTGGTAGAAGCTGAGATTCTCAGGCCCACTGAAACTCCCACATGGTGTGAGTAGGTACCTGAAGAGCTCTGCTTTTGCAGGGAGGTAGAGGAGCTGAGAGAGGCGGGGAGACCTCAGGGTTAGGAGGAGGAAGCCTGGCCACCCCTGGGTACAAAAGAAAGCTTGATGACAACGAAGGTCCTTACAGTCTGAGAGCCAAGAGGGGAAAAGTTTCACTTTCAGAAAAACAATCAGGACTTTTTATCTTCCTTACGGAACAGTCCACAGTGCACACAACTCTACTGCTGTGTGTGATAAACATTTGGAGTGAGAATACGAAACTGTATCGGGCCCCTGACCCTATTTTCCGGCCTTGATCAAGCACATGGCACAGAGAGGCCTTGAAATTTAACACCGCCAGAATTCCTCTGAGGTATTCAAGTCCAAGGACCCAAAACAAAGGACTTTCATGAAAGCTGCCAATGAAATCCTTCCATACATAAACAATCTTTAATATATATCACCTAAATTCTGCTATGCCGCATCCTGGTCTACAGCAAGCAGATGGTACACTAAGAGGGAGTATGGTTTTAATTTCTCAGAGTCAGGAGCCTCTAGTTTAGTCAAATTCAACATGGGCTTATTTGATGACTCAGTGTTTATGAATTATTCAACAGACCCATCTTGTGGAATTTAAAATGATCTCGTACATTTGATCATTTCAGCTCCTAAAGATTTCTACACAAAAGCATGCCTCAGCACAACGGTCATGAAGGTAGCGAGTCTCCCACTACCATCACACTTTGTTCTCCCCTGCACGCTCCCCAGTGAGGGGCACGGTTTTGCAGATGGCCTAGCAAACGAAGGTGAGTGTAAACACTGTCTAGCAGACTGTGGATCTGACAACAGAGAACACCAGCTATTAACAGCCATGGCATTTACACTGTGGGTCATGGGTCGCTCCATGTGAAATTTCTTCTCTGTGGCCCAAATCCTTTTTCTTTGATACTAATGAACCCATGGTCTGAATTGATTTCTATGATTGGGGCAAATTCCATCCATTTAATTTCAGTCTATCTGTGTTTCTTTGCTTCGCCTCAAACTGCAGATTAACTGCAGACTGAATTAGGTTATTTCTGAACAGTAGGACAACTTCATCCTCAATCCCTCAATAGTTATTTTAAAAGGCAGTTCAGTGCTTTATAAATAAAGTGC
Source organism: Scalopus aquaticus (assembly GCA_004024925.1). Lineage (NCBI taxonomy): Eukaryota > Metazoa > Chordata > Mammalia > Eulipotyphla > Talpidae > Scalopus > Scalopus aquaticus. The sequence goes on along the minus strand of PVIJ01005972.1, from coordinate 19,367 downwards.
TGTATGAAATGCTTGGCAACAACAAAAGAATTCAACTCTCTTATCAAAAGCTGAAAAAGCTGTTTTCAAAGAATAAATGGGTTGTCATATTAGAAACTAGGAGAAAACAAATCCTAAGAATAGTCATGATGACTAACCACGACAACAGTGTTAAAGACAAGAAATGCCTCTTCCCCACGGCCCCCCGGATGACCTGCAGGGCACGGGTGTTTATGGCCGGTGCCAGCTCCCTGCATCCACAGGTGCTCATGGCAGGCTGGAGCTCACCCACCTCTGCGGTACCTTCTGGTGCTCACGCCTCTCTGCACAGTGAGAGGGCGGAGGGGGACTCAGGGGAAACAGATTACTGGGCTTGTGCAGAAAACCACACCCCTCGCAAGGTGGGGGATGTGTTTCCACCCTGTTTCTGGAGGATTTCTCTGCTGTTAAAGAGAGTGTAGATGTCTAGACAGCATCTCTGATGAAATTTTAAGGAGAGACATATACAAAGAAAAACTCAAAAGCAAACATGAGTGTAGACTGAGTAGGAAAATGTTTTTAGTAAGACTCTCTGACTTGCTGGGCGGTGGAATGATGACCTCTTCCCCAGGACTTTGCCTGGGTGTACAATGAACTGAGTTGTCAAGATACAAAAGCCCCTCCCTGCTCGAGACACGCCTCCAGCGAGAAGCAGCATTACGAAGTGCACCAGAGGGAGAACACAAGCTACTCACCCTTCACACTAACGGTGATGTAGGGATCGATGCACTGCCCGGCGTCCTTCAGACCGATTTTCTCAATTCTGAGCGTGAGCAGTGTCATTCCTGGTTCTGATGGCAACCTCGGTAACAAAGTACCTGGCAACAGAAAGAGGAACAGCAATGAAAATGAGCTCTGCCAATCATTCCGGAATAAATATTTTAACCACACAGACGAGATACAGGCTTGCTCCAAATGTCGCCGATGTATTAGCTAGCCGGGTATAATTTTGGTGTCCCAATCCCCTAGACACTTGACATTATTCTTTTCAGACAAATAGAAGATAAACCTGCATTTTCATACTCACTTTCAACATTAAAAGTAAAAATTACCAACCAAGTCTGTTAAAAACTCAATTCATTCCAGGAAGTCCAATTACAAATCACATAATTAATAAATCACATAATCACAGTTAATAAAACATGCAATATAGTCATATAGATTCCACAGAACTTCACATCTCAATGTGATTACAGAACAAAGACAAAAAAAGCTTTGTAGACGTTATCCTAAAATTTGAGAAATTTAATACCACAATCTATTAACAAACCCTCAGTGACTTAGCCATTTTCCACACACAGTGTGGCTGTGGAGTCCCTGCTCCTAACCATCGTGTCCCCAAGTGCCATTTCATTGTCCACAAAGCCTGAAAAGGACAACTCTGTCTCAAGTTCCTTCACATAATCTCATTCACAAAGTCCCTTTTGTCACATGAGTACTCACACGTACTGGGGATGGATGTGGACCTCTTGGGCTATTCCGCCTGCCTCACACTTTTAAATACAGAAGCTCTGTCGGTGACAACTAACAGTTTAAGCCAGGATTTCTCAAGCAGAGCTCTGGTCGGGAGTGCGGGAGAGACAGGGACAGACAGAAGTGGGTGACTTTATGACAGGTCTTTGAACCTCTATGGCAGGAGAAGCACATTCATTTGGGTGATGCCCTTTCAGGTTTTCAGGGGAGGTGGGAGGTGTGAGCTCGCACCGCAGGGAGGACAGGACAGCAGCCTGACGACAGTCTCTTCTGATTTGCCGGCCCAGCCTCCGCTGGGCACCACACCCGGGGCAAGCACACCGTGACCTGAAGCTAACATGTTCTGCTGCTGTCAAAGGAAACCAGAGGGAATTTTTAGATTTGCCGTGGCTTCTGAAGGAAGGTATGAGTGAGGAGATGATTCTAAAACTAGATTCTGCAGGCAGCTGTGACAAAGTAACAGCCATACTGGGGAGTCCTTCCACCGTGCTAGTACAAAAGTCCATCTTGATAATGAAAACGACTGATCAACAGGCTGTGCTTTGGCTGGCAATACAAGTTGTCCAATTCAAATGGGCATCAGCTGCGCAAAACAATTCACATGTACAGTGGTGGATGCAGAAAAACCAAGAAGTCATTTAACTGCAAATCACAGCCTCTAATAAGATGCTGATGATTCTGAGATTGTAACAGCCATTTAAAATAATTTTTTAAAGTCAAATTCAGCTTAAAAAGCTCAGAAAATTATTTCATATCAGAATTGAGTGCCCAGGAAAAGAAAGCCACAGTTGGTGAGACTATAACGATGTCAGCATGCAAGAGTAGTGTTTAGACAAAACACCATACACAAAATTAAAAAGGTCCCACTCGCAACAGCACAGTAAGTTGACACACTGATGACATTTCACATGATGTTGAAAAGGGTTAGTAGTAAACTCTAAAAACAGCTTCTCTTTTCAGTCTACAGCTTTTGCCAATAAGTGCCATGCTGTAGCATTTGCTGAGTTCTACAAATGACACAGAAAGCCAACACTTATCAATAGCGACTGCCAATAATATGACCACAAAAATCTGCTTACAACTGGCATGGGCTCTGGAGAGGTTTCACTCTCCACCTGCAAATACCAAAGTAAGTTCCAAATACTCAGACTTTACGTCAAGGTAAGTGATATATTTAACAAGTGATACCCACCCGGAACTCTAGCAGGAAAGGAATTGGGAGACCCTGCTCCAGCACCACCCTCTTCTTCATCTTCTTCAAATTCCAAATTCTCTTCTTCACCAGGTGCTAAAATTCTTCTACATGAAAAAGAACCAAAAGAAACAAACAAACAAACAAAAAAACAAAACACTGTAGGGCTAAAAACTAAATGCACTACTGAAGTCTCATAGCTATTCATTTCCCAATTAAGATGTTGATATAAAAATGTTGATTTATAAGTGTTGCCAACTGATGTAAAAGGTCCAGAAATAGTTGATAAGCAGGTATAAAGTAATATGATAATGTAAGAGGACAAACACTGTTGCATGTTTATTTTACCTTAAGGGGACAGGCTGAACGTCGAATGGAAATTCTTTATTATAGGTAAGGATATTCTTCAAAACTAGAATGAAAAGATAAAGACACATGAATTCTTCCATGAATCAAAATCCAAAATATTATTGTAAATGACTCCATTTTACTATTTATATTAATGTTGTTAATCAGTTTTACTAAGCATATTAATACACATTTAAAAAATTATCTAAACTATCACCATCTGGAGCCATAATGCATTTGGCCAATGAAGGTCTCAGCAAAGAGAAGAGACCCACTATGTACTCCTGGGGCCCAGAGACTTCAGATCTCCAAAGAGAGTCAGGTCAGGCTCTCAGGCTCTCAGGGCCCTAGTGAAAAACAAACCCCAAACTAGTCCATCCACGTACAAGGTCGGTCCTACGTGAGACCGGAGAAAGAGAATGCTTCCTGAGAACCTCATAAAAGACTGCTACCAGAGATGATCAATTAGCAGTACGTGAGCATTCCTTACTCTCTGCCCTGAGATTTCCCCTCAACTCCATAAAATAGAAAAGCACATAGTAGCAAGGTTGTGAATTCTCATATCCGTTGGGCTGGGAGCTAGCTGGCTCATCCAAGCTCCATACACACATGCACAGATACACAACGTTGTCTTCAAACAAAATGGTGCTACCTCCTGCCTCTGGGAGGTGGCCGATCGACATTTCAGTAATTGCATTCTGGCATGTAAACTTGCAGAGAGATGTCCTACATCTCTGGCTACATCTGAAGAAATATGATAAGCAGTAATTTACTATTTCATATCTGGCCTCCTGGGTTCCCAGTAAACTACCAGCAATTATATGAAGGTGAAGTAATGGCATATGTGGGTAATGCAAAAGGAACCTATGATTTATACTCGCCTTATTCAGCCTCTTTTACTTTGGAGTTTAGACCTAAAATTGGTGTGGCTCATTGTCATCCCCAAGGAGGACCTCTCAAGTGCACAGGTTGCAATTATATGACTTACTCCAATGGGAGTTGGATTTGTTTATCAGACTTCTTCTACATGTACTCCGACCAAGTTTGAGATGTGGGTCTAAATTCTCCTGATTTCTAATTCTCTCTCCTTTCAGTTCTTTTTCTTATTCCTTCTATTTTTTTTTCTAAACCAATGTGCACAAATATACACAGAGTTCCAGTCCCTGTGTTAGATACTAAAGGTAGGACGGTGACCTGGAGAGAGGGATCTTGACCTCAAATATGGACATTAGACAATACTCAGAAAAGACAAAACAAACAAACAACCAAACAAAAAAAAAACCACAAAAAAACAAAACCAGGTGACGCATAACTCGTTAGTGTTATGAAGGATAAAGACAAGATGGCTGTGTAAGTGGAAGGAGAGAATACTGCACTCAAGTGGGTAGGGAAGGTGTTTCAAAACAATCGTTAGTATCAGAGCTGTGATAGGCAAGAGGGGAGCTGTCCACAGTAGGTCTGGGGCAAGGGATTTTTAGGATGAGAGACTATATTGTTATAAGAGCAATAATAGAGGCTCTGAAGCAGGAACTAGTTTGGTTTGTTTAAGGAACACAGTGGACTGTGGAGCTGAAGTGTGATAAGCAAAGCAGCAGCCAAAGATGAAAGCCAGAGGGCTTGACACGAGAGCTGAGCCAGACCATCGCACCAATGGCTTGAGCATTGACTTAACTGCTCTGAATCTCAGTCTCTCCAGCTCTAAAGTGGAAATGAGTGACTTCCTTCATGGACTGTGGAAAGAACTAAATAGCGTAGATGATGTTGCACAGGGACTTAAAGTACCATACAAGTATAAGCCTAATTATTACATGGCAGCTCCTCCTCTCCATGAATCTCCCCCGGACCCTGCTGACTGGAATTCCAGTGTTGCAGAGTCTCACTAAAAAGCACAATTTTCAAATGATAAGAATATCCTTTCTAAACTTGCTGCACAACTGCCTACTGTAAGCTATTCATTCAACTCAATGAGGGCCCATTAATTACAGAGTATCAAACTACATACTAAGGATGGGGTAAAGGATGACAACAGAACAGGCCATGTATCTTTCATATCAGAAAAACCACAGAAGTCATTAACTATCCCTTAAAATATGTACAGAACAACATCAAGACACTGGTGTCAACAGAAGAAGGTTGAATAAGGGTAACGACTGGAGGGAGGCGGACCCATGCTGGATGACAAAGTGGGTCACCTCTCTGTGTCCCTCTCACTGACAGACTCAGGAGGAGGAGCAGATCCTTTCTCCCTTTCTGGAGTTGCAGGGCAGGTTTCCATTTTCAACAACTGCGGGGTAACAGAGATTCTTATGCCCTTTGAAAACTGGGTACACTTAAACTTTACGTGGGGTTTTGCTTCTATTGCTACTAGTGCTCATACTTTACAGGGATTTGGAGAAGCTAAGAAGCAAGTTTATCATTTCAGAGACGGCATCGCCTGAGCACAGAGCCCATCCTGGGCTGGGGGACCGGCTGGTTCATCCAGAACTTCCAGGCTGCTGCCCCTCATGGGATACCACTGGGAAAATGTCAACACAGCCACCCACTTTCTGCAAGCTGACTCTCTCACAGTGACACACACACATCAGAACGCATTCTGCTTTGGAAGCTGAGCTGTTTCATTTTTGTGATAGGCGAATGGTAAGAGTGTCCCATTTGAAAGATAGTTTTTTTTTAATTGTGGGAGAAGATTCCCTGAAGATAATCAAATGTTTTCAACTTTATTCACCAAGTTTATACTAAATGCAAAGAATGAATCAGACTCTGTGGAGAAAATACGAAGGTTATTCACAATCTCTCTGATGAAAGAAATAAATATAAGTGAGGCAACCCTATTGGACATAAATAGAGGTCCTCTAAAGAATGGGAGGTCTTATTGCACAGAGTTAAATTATGACTAGGTAAGCAGAGAAAGCATTCAGAGAAAGGGGGGTTTCTCTGGGACCTTGAAGGATGGATTAATGGAAGGAATTCCACAGGGTAGTCGTAAGAGAGGTTAAGTGTGAATAAGACGTTATTAAGGAGTAACATAAGAAAATTAAATGACTAGTAGTTTTAAGACCTTAGTTTTAATATGAATTTCAGACAGGATTGTCAAGAGTTTTAAAAATCTTGAAAGATACATTAGCAAAATAAACTAAGTACCTAAATGGAGTCATTCATTGATTTTCCTTTTCTTACAGTCTTAGGAGAGGCAGAGGCCAGACTTACTGAAAACATTTAATCTGAAATATGGCACATACAAATTTGTAGGAAGTGACTAATTCTGATAAAATAATTAACTCGTGCCTAGTTTTGATAAATTCAAAATTATAAAGCATATCATACTGAGATACATCTCTCTTTCACAGAGTATTCATGTTTAAGAGGCAACCACAAATTAAAATCACCTAAAAAAGATACTAAGTACCAAGATGAGAGTTCAAATGAGAAGCATTATATCAATGCAAAATATAACAAAGTGTATCCTAATAGAACTGTCTTTCCTTTCTATTCCCACCCCAATTTTTTTTTCAGAACTGTTCTTTTATAATTTCATTTATTTATTTATTTTTACAATGTCTGCTTTCTTTTCTCATGCTGGTCCCCACAGAATTTCCACCACCAATTCACCCATGCCCCATCACCATAGTCCCTTGTGCTCTTCCTGCCCTCATTTTGATCCCTCTCTCTCCCCCTCAGAATGTCTCTGAATTATGGTTGTCTGTCTGTTTTTGTTTTGTTGTAGTTCTTACTGTTGTTCCTCCTCCCCCTTATTTGGTTCCCCTATATTTCTCCTATAAGTGAAACCATCCAATATTTTTCTTTTTCTTTCTGACTTATTTCACTGAGCTTAATCCCTTCTAATTCCATCCATGTTGTTGCGAATGACATGAGTGTATCTTTTTTGACTGCTGAATAGTATTCCACTGTGTATATGTACCATATCCTCTTGATCCAGTCATCTATTTTTGGGCATTTGGGTTGTTTCCAAGTCTTACCCATTATAAATAGTGCTGCAATAAACACAGGGGTGCAGATATTCTTTTGAATTAATGTTTCTGTGTTCCTTGGGTAGATCTCTAGAAGTGGAATTGCTGGGTGATACAGTAGCCCCATTTTTACTACTCTGAGGAACCTCCACAGAGCTCCCCATAGTGGTTGGACCAGTTTACATTTCCACCAGCAGTGTAGGAGAGTTCCCTTTTCACCACATCCTCGCCAGCATTTGTTGTTGCTAGTATTTTTTAATATGTGCCATTCTTACTGGTGTACGCCCACCCCAGTTTTAAAATAAAACCAACCAACCGACCGAGAAAAAGAAGACGAAAGCAGATTATAGTCCAATCTTCCCTTAATACATAGATCAATAATCTCTCAGGAGCTTGAACTGGAGAATTATGATATTAGGGATTGATGTCAATATTGCTCCACAATAGCTATTAATAACAGAGTGTAACAGAAGGGACATAGACTGTGGGGTCACTCAGAACTGTGGCCAAGACCCAGTATTTACAAGCTACAAGACCAGGCAAGTGCCTATTAGTAAAACAGAGTTGAGAGGATAGAGCTGACTGCTTCACACAGAACTGCTACTTGAATAAAGGTAAACATCTACCAGTAAACAGTAAAAGATCCTATGAGGCAACAGGATAGTTGAGAATGCTTATAGAAGTAAGTATCTGATAAGTGTTTTATAATCTCTACTGTCATCATGTGTACCTATAAGATTCTTCAATTTTATTTCGAAACAAAAAAACTTGAAAATATAAAAAAATGAAAATAGTGATAAAATAAGGAGTTCAAATCCTAACTATTATCCTTTAAAAAAACTGGACATTAAAATTTTCTTTACAACCATTATCTAACAGACATTCTAACTGCAGTTGTAATATTTTTTTAAGGCCATCAATGTGCTTTTCTTAAAGTAATCTTACATATAGCCAGTCACAAAAGATCATATATTATGATTCCATATATATAAATCGTCCAGAATAGGCCAATTTATAAAGACAGAATGTCGATCAGTGGTTGTTTAGGGTAGGGAGCTGGGAAGAAATGATTGAATGCTAATCAGTACTGGGTTTCTTTTTGGGGTGATTACAATGTCCTAAAACTAACTGTGGTGACATTTGATACTTGTGTCTTTGCCTGTATTGCAAACATTTCCTCTAGAACATTCATTTGAACCAACAAAAAAGCTTTCTTTGGCAAAATGCTAACCACCAAAGCATCTGAAAATATTGTTTACTTCAAAAAAACTTTCAGGAAGAGAAAGGAAAATGGGACCAACAAGGAAATAATTTGTACAGTAGCTCAAATGGTTGGACAGTAGTTTTGATGACATATACTAAAAATGGGCATCAATAACTATAACTTTAGGGTCTCCCTGGTGGCGCAGCCGCTGAGCGCTGCGCTGTGGAGCTGTCGGCAGCGCGCGATGGGAGTTCGAAGCCCAGCTGGGGAGAATCCCACATGGCGCGGCAGACCTCCCTGCCTCGCCCGCTGCTCCCCTCAGCAGTGTATTTCTGATCTGCCTGTTCTGCTCCCCGCTCCGTCTCTGGAGAGCCTTCTCACCACCCCACGCCTCTGGCCTGTACCCCAACTTGTATGTATAAATAAATAACTCTTTTTTTTTTTTTTAAGATTTATTTTTTATTATATATACAAGCTGGGGTACAGGCCAGAGGCGTGGGGCCGCGAGAAGGCTCACCAGAGACGGAGCGGGTAGCAGAACAGGCAGATCAGAAATACACTGCTGAGGGGAGCAGCGGGCGAGGCAGGAGAGGTCTGCCGCGCCATGTGGGACTCTCCCCGGCCGGGCGTCGAACTCGCGTCGCCGCTGCCGACAGCTCCACAGCGCAGCGCTTAACCGCTGCGCCACCAGGGAGGCCCCTAAATAAATAAATCTTTAAAAAAAAATAAAATAACTATAACTTTACTTTTTCCAGTTGAGTCTACTGTAAATGTTTACCAAAGTAAACCTTATTTAGGCGATTAAAACAAAAGAAAGGCTAAAACATACAGATGAGGTATAACCTAGAGTCAAATAATTTCTCATATTCTATAATGAAGATGAAACAAACAATAATTACTGCAGAAATGATAAAAACACAAAAATCTATGACTAGATATTAGAAAAAAAAAATCAAAACTAGCATGTATGTTAAATAATCTTTGTATCCATAAAAGATGAAATATTTTTCTAAAGGAGCAGCACTAAAATATATAAAACTTACTTGGTTCTAGCTTCTTCAGGTCCTCCAGCTTAAATTCTTCTTGGGACTGTGTGGACTGAATTTAAAATATGCACATCATATAACATTATTACAAAGATATCATTGCATGCTATGCTTTCAAGTAGCAAAAACTAAATACTCAAAAAGCAGCCAAAGTAATTTAATCTATTTCTTGCTTTTAAGGTAGAAAATGAAAAGTCCCAAACTGATTTTTGTTTGGTTTTGTGTTTTTGGAACAGTAAGGCTAACAGTAATAGGAAAAAATAACATTTATATCTTTCACTTCCACAGCTTATTAAAATAGGAGCTTAATCTGTTATTAGAGTTTAACCCATTAATTCCTAGTGTTATAAAACCATTCTGAGACAATGCTGCTTTAGACATCAATGCCTAATGTTTTATTAGAATAGTTCATAATATTTTATTTTCCTTATATCAGAAAGAGGGGAAAGCCCCATTTACCTGTAAAGCTGCACTTCGTAATTCCAAGCATGTTGCAATTTTGCCTATGGTTTTCTGTAGAAAAAAGAAAAAGCTAAAGTACCAAATATAGTATAACAGATAGTTGTCAACGATCAAGTTAATTTTTATTCATTGAGGCGCTTTAATTTTTAAGTTAATTTTTACCTTTTTTTTTGGCATCTTGCAAACTTTAGAGAAGAGAAATGGGAGGCAGAGGGCTAGGATAAGGAACAGAAGGTGAGCATATATTCTCTCCTGACCTAATACGGCACAACCAATTTTAAATCAAGTTGCTTTAGCTGCGATTAAAGGCCAAGCAGAAGGACCTCAGATATCTTCCTTTCCTAGCTTTGCCTTTTCTTCTTCTCCATAAAGTCTGAAACTCACTAAAAGAGTAAAACTAAAAATCCTGAAGGTTAGTACAACGGTATATTTTAATTTTGACATTAAGTCCAATCTTGTCTTGTTCAATTTTAAAACTGACAAACTAAGCAAAATCATTACTTGTGATGAATAGTGGTAAATATTAGTTAGGTATGTTATATATATGTAATGCGAGCTATAAAATGGCAGTAGTTTAGTCCTGCATTTAATAAGCTTATGTTCTACTAGGGATAAGACATATACAGAACCACGATAACATAAAGGAGAGAAATTTGATTCTATAAACTTCAACTCAGTAAGCTGCTCTAAGTCCTGAAGAAACAGGACAAAAATTTATATATGGATTAAGCCCCAATGACTGGAAGGAATTCTAAAACTGAAGAGCTTAGAAAACTGTATGGCACAGTTGCCTAAAGACCCAAACAAAAGTAGGAGAGCTGGGTTTGAAATGTGAAGTGGGGGTGGGAGTCATTCTGAAGGGAACCCTTCAATGACCAGCTGAGGAATCTTACTTTAGCAATGAATTACACAGAAGTTCTAGAACAGAAGAAGGACTATTAGATTCGCCTTTAAGAAGATCATTATGATAAATGTATATTTTGCAGAAAAGGGAAAAGATCAAAGGTGAGACCAATTGGGCTATTTCAACTGTGCAGGCTGGAAATGAAAAGGAGACCCATAGAAGAAATATTTACAAGAGCAGGCAGCTGAATTAGACCCTCCAAATTTAAGTGCTATCCCAAAAGACATTTCCTAAGTTTTTATTAGGAATAAATCCAGACTAAAAAAGCAAAATATTTCTGTTAAGTAATTACAAGGCTTTACAATGAAATATTCCGGAAAAAGAAAAATAACATGCTTTGCTTTTCTAAACCTACTGGCAACTTGGAAACACTTAGTATAGTAAGTAAATTAGATTTCGTAGTTTTCCCTTCTGTTAATTTTCTTTGGAAGATAAGTGAGGAACAAAACAAATATTGGCCTAGAGCCTGGCATGTAGACTAGTGGGCTCTGTGCAATCAAATTAAACCATTAAATAGCTGGTGTAACGACTCACAAAATAATCCACCTCTAAACAAGGTGTGACTCTTGACCAAAGAACAAGTAACAATATTTAAGTCTTCTCCACAATCTTTAAGAATTTTTTAAAATCTTAACTAAGAGCTTAGAAAATGGTCAGTTTTATTCTGAAAACTTACATTTATTTATTTAGGTTTTAAGTTTACTTATTTCTTTAATTTTAGTTTAGCCCCCAAATTATGTTTACTGAAGTAAAGTAGGTTTACATCTTTGTATCTTCTCCAGAGGTTTTAAGTTCAAACCCCTGCAAATGTGTACTTTCACATCCTGCCCACCCCCAGCCTAACCACCCTCCACCGTGTTCCACTGGGTTCCTTCCTCCCCCTCCCAGCCGGCCACCTCCCCCTCTGCTTGCCTCAGTTCTTACATATAAAGATTATATCTGAACATGGTAACTGCACAAGGATTCAAAACGTGGAATTATTCACCCTCTCAAATAGTTGTTTCACAGGAATCAGAAATACTGATATACTAATATCATTATTGTTCAAATAAACCACTCAAATCTGACAAAACAAGTAATTTTAAACATAATTAATACAGTAGTAGTAATGGCTAAGGTATTGAGCACTTACTAAATGAGACTCTCCTGAGTGATTACATACATTAGTTCATTTAATCCTCACTATATCCCCGTGAGTTAGATACATTTTATAGATATGAATAGTGAAGAAAGGTTAAGTTACCTTCTGTATAGTAACAACACTAAAACAAAGCCATCACTTGTTTTAATACCATTTGGTTCTACTATTTATGTTCTTTTAAGTGAGCTATCACTAAGACTTTAAAAATATCAGCAAACTCTCTTTCCTTCTATACTATAAAATCCATTTGATTTGATGCTTTTAACATTTAAGGTAAAATGGGGATGAATCCACTAAAAATGTGATTTAAAATTAAGTATTTCTTTAAGCAGAAGCAACAGCTTTTTATACAGAATCTACTGAACTATGGCAAGATACCAATAGGCATTATTCATAGTACTTTAAGGGACCACACCCAACGTCAGTATTTAAAAAAGCAGTGAAACTATCATTTTCAGCTGCAGCAATGACTTTGAAAACATGTGGCATTTATTGGATGTGAAATCAAGTGCTTGCTACTGTAATTGTTTCACCTTTCTTAGAAACAAATTCAGAAAAATGCAGTTGCTTAAGGTCACTTGTGTCAGAGTCTAAGTACACTAAATCTACAAGCTGAAAGCAAGTGCAATTTCATTCTAAAAAAGGTTTAAACTATTAGCATTTCATTGACATTAATCGCTTGTGCTTAATATGGTGCAGAAATGGAAAATGTTCTCATTTCCAGAGTATTAGCTATTCTATGCTATCATTGCTAGAGAAATTGGTAATGCAAAAAGTGCAGTTAAAGGAAATGATGGAATGAAATTGGACAATTAAAAAGCTATATTAACTTTACTAAGACATACTCAATTTACGTAAAAAAAAATAAGTTTTGAAAATGCACATAAAATAGTATAGTCACATCCAGACTTAAGTCTTAGATTTAAGCAGCCAGTGTAACTCTAACTGGGGGAGCTGACTGAGGGTAAGAGATGAGGAATAGGGGGAGAAGAGGCAGATGAAGGGGAAACATATAAAATACAAAACAAGCATATAAGTGCTGGAATTCTCATTACCACTAAACTTGATTCAAAACAGGGAAAAACTTTCTAAGCATCATGAGACAGGATGTTCTATTCTGTCCAGAAACTTACATGAGAAAATCTCTACACCAAAATAGGGAATTTGATGGAATGAAAGCTTTTGGCAGTTATTCCTTGGCTACTAAACCCAGTTGTTATAATGACAAAACTATTGAGAACTGAAATGAAAGTTAAGTCAACTAATCATGAGGGAGGGTCAAATAAGAATTATAAACTTGCTCATTTTCAACCAGAGATCTTTGAGAATACTATGACTAGAAAATCCACATAGAGATTTTATGCTATTTCTCAACCTTAATACAGTTTATCGAGATCAGTAGTTTGGTTCTGGGGTTCTTTAGACTTAAAATAAATGTAAGTAATTACCTCAAAATTAGGATAATAAGCATGTATGTATAAATATCAATAACCTAAGATCCAACACAGCATTTACTCATTAGATATTTTTTATTGTTTGTTTTTACTCATTAAATATTTTTGAAAGCTTATTGTGAGCTAGCAATAAAAAACTTCATGAAGAAAATGCTTTAGAAATACAGTTGCTTTAAAAAACTTTTCAAGTTCCACAAACTACTGAATGGTTGATATAATTTTAAAATCTGTCAATGCCACAAAAATACTGAAGGCATTGAGAGCACAAAGAATACAATAAAAAATAGAAGACAACCATTTTGCTAAGACCAATGTCATGAACATTCTGTTTTCCTCGTGAGAAAACACTGCCAGGTTTCTTCTCCTTCAGTTTATGTGCCAGACATTCAATTAAGATTGCAGACCTAACAGTTGGTATCAAAATCTCCAAAAACAAGTTTCTTCAAAGCATTAGTTAAATCCAATGAAACTTTTTGTAAAGGACATTTTAGAAAGAGACTTCTAAAAGCAAAGAAATTTAAGAAATTCTCCATACTCAAACTCTACAAAAATTCAACACACATATTAGCATAAAAAAAATTCCCAAGAAGTCACCAATTCTCTCTGTTCAAATAACATCTTAGTTCATCAGAGCCACTGTTCCTAGGTCACATTTGGGAAATCTTTGTCTTCTAAATATTTAAGAACTTGGAGTCTCTTTTTTCTAATGTGACATTCAAATATGAGGTTTTTGGCTGAATGTTTCAGCTGAATTTTACAGAAAATTCATAAATGCATACAACTTGCCTTATATTGACAATGGAGTACAGACTGATTTGGGGTCCTTCTCCAAGCCCAAGGAATAGGCAGGCAGGCACAAGCTCTCTCTGTAGTCACAACTGGCAGCCTCAAATGCCTCCTGGGCAGGTATTATAAATAATAAAGACCTCAGAAATCAGGCCTCCAGGGAAGGGGGACAGGGGAACGGGATACTCCAAAAGTAGAAGTCATTAGAAGACTTAAGATCTACAGCCATCTAATCCCTCATTTCATAATAAGGAAGTCAAGGCCAAAGACAAAGAGGCCAATTCAAGGCCAAGTTCACTGACTCCAGATTGCAGGCTCTCTCCTTGGAGATCATGCTGGCTCCTGGGCCTTTGGGAGCTTAAGATCTGTGAGTCTGTGTAATAAGCTAAAAAGAGAGCAGCCGGGATGCTACTAAGGATCAGTTACAAATTAAAGAATAAATAGATGCCCCCAAAACATGGCGGCAAACAGTTGCTAGGATCAGTCTCTCCCACAAAAAATCGATTTATGGAGAAAAATATCCCTAACTTTGAGAGCTGACTCGAAGAGAACTGGATACCCTACACAATACAATCAACCCCAGGGGTGCTTTAGACTTAAAAATAAACCCAAGAGTCGGAGTAAAGAGAAGAGAAAAGACATCGGACTCCACAAAAAGGAGCAGCAGAATGGAGAGGTGGGTGAACCAGCTTCCCCTGGGAGCCACTGAATACAAGGTTAGAGATTGCGGTGAGGTCAGAGAGCTCCAGCCAGCCAACTTGGGAGCTCAACCCCCACTCCCCCAGCCCACAACCCCCCTCTCTTCCCTGCGTGGCAGCCCTAAGGAGCAGGAAAGCCGGAGGGTCACTGTATCCCATCCCCCACCTGGGGCTAGGTAACATCTTAAAGGGGAGAAAGTCCAAGCAAGAAACATCTCCCACTGGTTGCTAGGTGATAGATTAGCCAGAAAAACCTGTTGGGCTGGAAAACCTCCTGCAAAGACCACCTCAAACACTCTGGACTTTAGAATGCAAACTGATCCCAAGATGATGGGAAGGATGACATTTAAGGCCTATTGACTGACAATCCCCAAAACCCCTCCTATACCTGTTGCTGAAACTATCTCCTGCTGAAACTATCTCTGACCACACCCTCCCCTGCAAGTGTCAGCATCTTGGCACCCTGAGGGCAGCAAAAAACAAACAAAAATAGACCACAGCAGGTGAACATTGCCTAGCACTTGCCACCCCCCCAACTTCTAGGTGGCTGCACACTGGCACCCTAAAAACTAGGGGAGGTGAAACCGACAGCCTCCACCCCTTCCCGGAGTAGCAGGCCTAAAGAAACAGAAAAGAAACTAAGACCAGGAGCTCCCAACCCCTCCCCATCAGACATAACCACAGGGGCAGGAATAGCCCCAGGCAAACATTGGAGGAAAGGGGGAGAAAAAAAAAGGGGGGGAGGGGAGAAAGAATAGAAAGTCTCCCAGCAAGGACTAATGACAGCAGCAACAGCAAGACAACAACATCTGTCACTGGAAAGGAGGGGCTGAACCCCAGAAGGGACCCAAACAGAAATCCCAGAACCTAAGAACAAAAGGACTACAGAACTCCAAATTCACATCTCCCCAATACTTTATTTTCTTTATTATTATTTTTTTACTACTTTATTATCATTATTATTATTATTATTATTATTATTATCTTTTTTTTTAAACTTTTAACCTACCTTTTTCTCTTGGTCCTGCATTCCTACTTTTCTTTATCTTCATTCCCCTTTTCTTTCCTCTCCATTTGTTTTTTTTCCCCTTTCTCTCTTTTCTCTTTTCTTTCTTTTTTACTACAAACCACCCCTTCATCTTCCCTAATTAAACTCGGAACCAGAAACACACTGGAGACACGCCACGAGAAACACAAAAATTCAACAAAGAAAAATAAGAAAATCCAGAAGATACTCAGCCACAGCAAGGCAACTCAGACACTAGGTAACCACAAACAGTCCTGAGCAAGTAAAACCACGAGTCATGCCCACCAGCACCAGTGGAAAACTACGAACAGAGCAAAGCAGAAAACCAACAACGGGAAAGAAAAAAGTCACAAATGACCCTCAAAACAATACACCACAAAAAGAAAATCCCTCTCCAGAACCCATTAATATGGACATAGAAGATTACATCCACCTAACAGATAAAGACTTCAAACTAACCATCACAAAAAAATTGATAGAATTAAATGAAAAGAACAAAGAACTGAGGGATATAAACAAAGAACTGAGGAACGAGAATGAATCCATAAAGAAGAAATTGAAGGAAATGGAAGATTTAAAAACATTAGTAGAGGAGCTGAAGAAATCCAGGGAAAGCCAGAAAAGTGAATTAAAAGATATGCAGGGAAGAATAAGCACTCTGGAAGATAATGACACTAACAGAATCAAGGCAGAAAAAGAAAGAGAAAAACAAAGGAAAAAGAATGAGGAAAAGCTTCAAGAACTATCTGACACCATGAAAAAAGGAAACATCAGAATCATAGGAATCCCAGAAGGAGAAGAGAGAGACAAAGGAACAGAGAAATTCTCAAGGAGATAATTGAAGAGAACTTCCCAAACATGAAAAAGGAAACAAAAATTGACATACAGGAAGCCAGACGATCTTCATATTATTACAACAAAAGAAAAAAAACTGCAAGACATATGATAGTAAAACTATCGAGAATTCAAGACAAGGAAAATATACTGAAAATGATGAGGGCAAAGAAACAAATAACCTATAAAGGAAAGCCAATCAGGCTGACATCAGATTTCTCTGAAGAAACACTACAGGCAAGAAGAGATTGGAGGGACATATATAACACACTACATGCCAACAAATGCCAACCAAGAATACTCTACCCTGCAAAGCTCTCATTCCTCTATGAAGGAAAAACATGGACCTTGTCCGACAAAGAGAAACTACAGAAATTCATCACTACCAAACCCCCACTCCAAAGACTACTAGAAGAAGTCATGAAGACAAAACCAACAGAAGAAAGACCAGGAAACACAAAATAAGGTAAGAATTAGAACCACAAAAGAGTAAACAAACAAGCAAAAAATATGGATGACAGTATATCAATATTAACTCTAAATGTAAATGGACTAAACACACCAATTCAAAGACACATCATAGCAAGATGGATCAAAAAACAGAACCCAACCTTCTGCTGTCTACAAGAAACAAATTTAATTGAGAAAGATAAACAGAGATTAATAGTTAAAGGATGGAAAACAATCCCACAAGCAAATGGACCAAGAAAGAAGGCAGGAACAGCTATACTTATATCAGATAAAACAGACTTCAAACTTAAGAAGGTAAAAAAAGACAAAGTTGGTCACTTCATCATGATAAAGGGGACAATAAAACAGGAGGATATAACAATCATCAACATATACTCCCCAAAAGAAGGAGCACCAAAATATATCAGACAATTATCATCATCCCCGAAAACAGACATTAAAGAAAATACATACATAGCAGGTGACTTCAACACCCCACTTTCTCTATTGGACAGATCAAGAAGACAGAAAGTAACCAAGGACATTAAAGCTCTAAATAAGGACCTAGATCACATGGGATTAACAGATATCTATCAATCACTTCACCCCCGAAAAATTGAATACACATTTTTCTCAAGTGCGCATGGAAAATACTCCAGGATCGATCACATATTAGGACACAAAACAAACCTAAACAGATACACTAAGATCAAAATCGTACCAGCCTTCTTCTCCGATCACAAAGGAGTCAAACTGGAAATAAATCATGAAAAGGAAAAAATAAACCTCCTTACCTCATGGAGTCTGAAACCCACGTTACTGGAAAACCAATGGACCAACGAAGAGATCAAAGAAGAAATTAAAAAATACCTAGAACTGAATGACAACGAGGACACAACTTTCCAGAACGTCTGGGACACAGCAAAAGCAGTAATAAGAGGAAAATATATAGCATTACAAGCTCACATCAAGAAACAAGAACCAAGCCAAAGAAACAATTTAATCTCACATCTCAAAGAACTAGAATATGAACAACGAAAAAACCCAAAAGAAAATTTAAGAAAGGAAATAATAAAAATCAAAGCAGAACTAAATGAAATGGAAACGAAAAAACAATCCAGAAGATTAACAAAACCAAAAGCTGGTTCTTTGAAAAAATAAACAAAAAAGACAAACCACTAGCCAGGCTGACAGAGAAAAAACGAGAGGAAACACAAATAAATAGGATCATAAATGAAAAAGGAGAAATCACAACAGACACAGCAAAAATAAAAAAAATAATCAGAGATTACTATAAACAGCTATACGGAAACAAGTATAACAACTTAGAGGATATGGACAAATTCCTCAAATTCCTCAATATACAATCACCCAAAACTAGACAGAGAAGATATAGAACACCTAAACAGACCAATCACAAGTAGTAAAATTGAAACAGTAATAAAAAACCTCCCCAAAAACAAAAGCCCAGGACCAGATGGTTTCACAAATGAATTCTACCAAACATTCAAAAACGAAATATTCCCTATATTACACAAACTCTTTCAAAAGATCGAGAAGGGAGGAGTACTACCAAACACATTCTATGAAGCAAATATTACTCTAATACCAAAACCAGACAAAGACAATACAAAAAAAAAAAAAACTACAGACCAATCTCCCTAATGAATACTGATGCAAAAATATTCAACAAAATCTTGGCCAATAGGATCCAACAATGCATCCATAAGATAATACACCACAACCAAGTGGGATTTATTCCAGGGACACAAGGATGGTTCAACATCCGAAAATCAATCAGTGTAATCCAACACATCAACAAAAAGAAAATTAAATACCATATCATCATCAATAGATGCTGAGAAAGCATTTGACAAAGTGCAACACCCATTTATGATAAAAGCCCTTGAAATCCTTGGGATAGAAGGAACATACCTCAACATAATAAAAGTCATATACAACAAACCCACGGCCAATATTATCCTCAATGGTGAGAAGCTGAAGGCCTTTCCCCTAAGATCAGGAACAAGGCAAGGATGTCCACTCTCACCATTACTTTTCAATATAATACTGGAAGTCCTAGCCAGAGCAATTAGACAAGAGAAAGACATTCAAGGGACCCAAATAGGAAAAGAAGAAATTAAACTGTCTCTATTTGCAGACGATATGATAATATATATACAAAACCCTAAAAAATCCATAGAAAAACTACTCAAAATAATAGACCAGTTCAGTACAGTAGCAGGATACAAAATCAATGCACAAAAATCAGTACCCTTCCTATATGCAAACACCCAATCTGAAGAAGAAGAAATTAAGAAATCCATCCCCTTCAAAATCGAAACCAAAAAATTCAAATATC